>JABMBR010004434.1:0-25257 GCA_018881525.1 Meteorus sp. PSUC_FEM 10030008
GTGTGTGTGTGTGTGTATGTGTGTGTGTGTGTGTGTGTGTGTGTGTGTGTGTGTGTCGGCGTGCCATGTACGCACATGTATAGACATGCAGCGATGCGTAATTTGTATTTTCTAGTCACTTGTTAGTAACTTGATGATGTTTAACAATAGCTCGTTCTCAGAAAGGTTTGTTGAACTAACAACATATATATTACCAACACTTATACGGCACAAAATGACAAATGCAGGGATGAGGAATAGAATTTTAGCGAGTGTGGAATATGGATGAGAGGAAGCCAACACACACTCATGTTGCGAGGCACCGCGTGATGTCAGTCGGCATCAAAACCTTTCGACCCAGCGCACCACATCCTTCAGGCATCATCTTTGATGGAGCGCCTTTGCTCTTGTATATTCACATACCGCTGCCGTAATAAGACTCGACTGCTTCAACATCAACTATCAGCAGCATGCACGTCCAACATGAATATATTTATAAAGGATGTGTGTGTGTTTACGCGTGTGTGTGCGGGCAAAGCATATGGCACAGATGACACGCATAGAAGCGTTCGGGATACCTTGCGCGTTGGAACTCCTTAACCTCCATACTCCTACAACAGAATTTGGCAGTGGGTATATTTTCATGCCACTATGAAATCCATTCTATCATCCTCCATGCTTGCTCATTTTCTCTTTCTCATTCATTTGTTTCTGCGTATATTCGCGCTCTCATCTTCATGGAATGCAAATTATCTGGTTCTACAGCCGACAGCTGCGTGTGGTGCCTAAACTTCTCGCAAATTAAATGATCTTACAGCCGATAGTGCACAAGTTTAGCAATGTTATATTATGAGAATGAGTAAATGTCACGAAAGAGGATTTTCATCACTGCTTACATGAATAGTTTCAACGTACAACTGGTGGTTCTCAATCTTATCTCGTATGGATTGGTTGCTTCTGAATGATTATCATGTAGTTGTTTTTGAAGAGAGTATTGCATTGTGATGAGTATTTCACCATCTCCATAAAATTGATATTTTTTTCTCCGTCTTTCCACTTTGTTTAATATTTCGCCATTGAAGAATGAGCAACCTATGTCTCAATGATTACTAAATTGTTCGCCATGGTATAAAGAGTCGCTTAGCCAAATTTCATGGACCTATATAAACAATGTTATGAGCCGACCACCTCTTTACTACTCTAAACACGTTAGACATCACAATGTTCCACAAGAGAGTGTTTACGATTGTTATGTGCGTCACATATATAAACCACTCCTTCGACTCTGTATGTCGAGAATTTTCTTGTGTAGCAAAACAAATGGCAGCAGACCTGCGCGTTCACACCAGACGTATGTCATCATAGAATTTTTGTTGCTGCCATATTCGTCCTCTTTTCCTCTGCTCATTTATTTTTTTCCCCCATTTCTTCTTATTTTTTTTTTTATATCATGTCATTTCTTCGTCCCCTTTTTCACTTTTCCCAGAGACGAGTTCACGAGGCCATATAAGAAATGTGTATGGGGAAAGATGAAGGTGAGCCCTGGCAAAAGCGCGCGCGTGCAAACGACTTTGGCGGTGGCTTTTACGAGCACACGCGTATTCACTCGTAAGGGAATGTTTCTAACATCAGTGTATATTAATGAGAATTCTAAAAGATCTTGAATGAATGATGGAGCTTTTGCAATTTCGCAAGCGTATGCCGAGAAATGAAATGAATTGTCCGAGGACGAAGTATAGAAGGTACTTTATATGTTCAAATTAGGTTGTGCCTATTCATGCAAGCGTGATTCGCACTTTAGCAACTTGCGAACGTGTGATAATTCGTCTCTTCGTCTCGAATATATGGAAAATCGCAGTACAAGAACAGGATGGTAGAAGGAAAAATATAGAATGCATATAAGTCAATAAGTCGTACCATGGACCAATAGACCATGGATGGCGATTGTTCAATGAATAGTTCATTGTCGATAGTAAATGAAGGAGATGTAATCAGTGGAAGATGATCGATAATAGTTACATATGTACAAACGTGTTAGAATGTCACAGAAGGACTTTAGCACGGACTCTAACAAATAGATTTCCCAATTATTTTGATGACACTGAATTTTTTCTCTTTTTTTTGTCTGGCGTGCACTCGATCAAAGTATGCAGATAGCATTCATGATTGGTCTTTTTGTCTGATATCCATACCGAAAATTTTCACTCTGCATGTACGAGTTAATTCTCTCTATTACTGAACGAAGACATACGATAATCCAGATTGTTATGAATAATCTATGATTTATAACTTTCCTACAAAACTCTCCACTATAACTCTCTTACAAAACATGCAATTCGCAGCAAAAAGCTCTGGGATGAACGGAGTATAAATGCAAGTGCTCCAAACTGTTCATAAACATTCAAGATATTGGAATGAGAATTTCCTGTTTCAACAGAGACAATATTTGATATCCCTCAGAATCTACGACAAAATGCGCAATAGATGCGAGAATATGTACCTATCATTGTTGAAGATTTCTGTAAGAACAGAAGACAAAAATAAAAGATAGAACATGAAGTCGACAGAGAAAATGAGCACGAAAAATTGAAAGAAATATTAAGATCAGTGGGAGAGACGGTCTGACAATGAGCAGTATAAAAGGCAGAATAAATAAAGAATAATGAAAATAGAATGGGGGAAAAAAATGGTACGAAGAGAAGTTGTTGAAACAGCTTCAGGCAGATTTTCCATCGAGCTTATTAGCTTTTTGGCGTTGTGTGTGTGCAGGACTTGGACCCTTTTCTTCTTCCACTTTTGCTCCTTGTTCGCTTTCATCTGTATATATCAAGGAGACGTCCGGAAGTCAAGGGAAGAGACACTAGGAGGTTGATGGTGATGATGGGGATGACGAGGATGGCAGTGAAGCTATAGACTGAGGGGGTCTTCCGCGTGGCCGCTTGTGCCTCCAGGCTTCCGGTTCTTGCTACGATGGGTCTTTGTTAACTGGAAATACAGAGATCCCTCGACCAATGACCTAATACTACCACAACCTACTTAACAACCAAATATCTACTGCCCATACTATCTCATCATCCTCCATGTCCTCGTCATCCTCGTCCTCCTCGTCATTCTCATCGTTCTTATGGTACTTGCTCTCCCTTCCACGACATCCAATTTCCATACTATACAGATTCCCCTCATCATCATAGAGAACCCACAAACCCACACTCGAACTCACGATCCAAACTGGAACGTCTCGTTGCCAATGTATTCCCATTGTATTCGCATATCCACTTGCCTCATTGGCCTATCCAATTGGGGCTTTGGTACAGCATAGGACGCCATTTACCAACAATTAGGCCCGTGTACCAGGAACATGATAAATTATACATCTTGATTGAATCTCATGACTGATTACGTGATGATGATCCATTGTTTCACCGTCTGCTCGACCTCCTCTTTCTCTCAATCAACCTTTTTGTTTTCATCCCATTTCCCGGTTGATTTCGTCCACATCCAATGGATCAATATCCGATATTAATTAAATAGAATTCACAATAAGTTTCGACCACTGGAAATTCGGGAAAAATTTTCATGAATCCTTCTGGGAATAATGAAATTCTTTCGGATCGACACGCCAACGTTTCTCTTAGCTATTTCATCCAGATTTCGTAGGAATAAGCACGAGTAATATATGGGTAGATTAAATACAGAATGACTGCGCGTTTATTAGTGGTGATGTGTATGCACTCACACGACTATAGATATATTGTGACTCGTGCTACCATGCCAAGCTGCATCTAGAGATGTATAAAGTTTTGGACAACGCCACCAAACAATTCTGTGGCTTCCGGTTACCGTACGGTTAGCATCTCTTCCATACTCTCTCTTTCTCTCTAGTCCTTCCTCTTTCCCTACATTCTCACTGCTACGGGCATTCTCCCTCATTTTCTCTCCCTTCTCCTCTCTCTCGTCTTGTCTCTCTCAATCCTGTTCTCTTCACATCTATATACACAATGTATACGCATTCAGGTACATATATATGACATGCTACACTGGAGGTTGCAACAGCATAACTTGGTCATGAATATCGGAGTACGGAACTAATTAATCTCGCTTGGCCTCGAAAGAGGTCAACGTGGCACATCCACACTCATATCCGGTACCATTTGCTACAGTGAAAAAGGTCAGGAATAAAAGAAAAAAGCACATTTGACATAGAAGAAGTGAAGCAAAAAAGAAAAAAAATTGAAAAATTGTCGAAATAGAGAGAAGTAAAAGAGTAACAGTCATAGAGTGATATCACTCTGGCAGTTAATATGAACGTGACTGGAGGAGAAAGAAATTAAAGCAAAAAAGAGTCCAGCAGTGAAGTCCATTTTCCTCTAGAGGAAAGTGCTAGAGTTTATGTCAATGAATTTGTGTGTGCATTGGTATGTGTGTCTACGTATATCCGTGTCTCTGAGTTTGTGCATTGAAAGAAATAGCTGAACTCGTTTCCGCGGACTTGGCTGTTGTCGTTGAATGTCAGAAAGACTGATTGTATTTTTTCTTGCCATATATAACTGCGTTCACCTAAAATTCAGCAACATACCCAGCAATTTTCCAAATATTCTTTATCATTCATCATGTCGATTGGATAATGAAACAAATGCGAATATTACGCTGGAGAATATTCAAAGTTTACGCAAATGAAAATCATTCAAAACTCTTCTACCATATCTATCTTATAGTTTCATTATACGATCATATAAATTTAAATGATGTCTCTGTATCATTGGTATATGAAAATTCGAAATTTTTATGCGCTACAAATATTTATGAGCGCTTATCGATATAAAAGAATTCTGTGTGTGCTCTTGGCAACTGCACTTGCGTCTTTCTTTTGGCAATAAAAAATGTGTTATAATGAAATGGATTGCGGAAAGATGCGGAATGACTGGATAGAAAACCTCTGCGGATCGGAAGTGGGCACAAAACTTTTCAGAGACTGTGCACATATATAGTGAATTGCGAAGATACATGTACAGGCCAAGGACCATGTCGTATAATAAAACAATTCAATTCCACAGGAACGCGCGTCACGATGAAAAATATACTCTTCATCGCTTCTATATAACCTCTTCCTTCCTTACGTTTTTTCCCTTGCTCTTTTTCGTCTATGCTTGAGTATGAGCAGCAGAGAAAAAAGTCAAGAACGTCGTTGTGATCATTGAACGATTTAGATAAAACGCTACTTTGTGAGGAAATTTATTGAATCATCCCTGATGGGTTACTCTACTTTAATCAGGAGTCAAAGTTTCTGCAAATTTATATGATGACCCGAGATATTGTGTACATCATAATTCATATAACTTTATGAAATGCATATTTATTTTAAACACAGAGAGCGCGAATTAAACGACTAACCCCGTTCAACAGTGAGAATATTTTTTTCCTTCTCTCATCATTTCTTCCTGCAACTTATCTTTTGCATGACTACAATACATTGAAACAGAAGGGAAGCTGCAGCAGCGACGAAGAAATGACGTTAATTACGATTCTCTTGGTAATAATAATTGGAAGGGAAGACCTATGATAAACGTGGAGATGATTAAAAAGAGGATATCAATAAGTAGGGAAAAAAATACTCGGATGAAAATCATGATAGTTAATATGGACCACGTGAAACAGAAAAAATATTCCGAAATTTCAGGGTTGAATCATTTTCAGATTAACTCCACAATATTCAATGGGAGATAAAACTTGATACAATTGCCTGATGAATAATATCTGCATAGAATCAATCACGCATTCGACAGAATCTAAATACCATTGCTCTTCTGTTTCTATATCTCATGAGGCAATCCCATTTCATATATAAATTCTACATCTCCACGATTATATTCATATAGGCGTTTAATATTGATCGACTTTATATATTGCATATGAGTATGAATTTTCTGGTACGCACACATATTTAAACGTGAATTGACTTGCTCATAGAGCTTTCCAATAAACCTGCAGTCAAACAAAAAAAAATATTGTTGGGCCAAGTGGGGGAAAGAGGAGAAGCAATATGATGACGTATAATATCACTGGAAAAAAATGATATAGAGTGTCGAGCATGTACGAATGGGGCAAACCGAGAAATGAAAAACGAGAAAAATAGACGTTTTATATTTATTTATGTACGATTATTGAATTCTTTCTCGATTTATCAGCCAACCTCTGCAGAAGTAGAAGTGAACGCGAATTTTGTTGTCTTTCGGATATGTTTGTCGTAGGAAATGTTCTACAAATGTCTACATTATTTATACATACGATTGAGAAACTGGCATCGGGACAGTATGTATAAATGTACGCACAGTTCCCCAACGCGCAAGCTAGAAACCATCCCCTTAGCCATATCCCCGAGATTAGCTCTCAGGCAACTTTGATTGAAATATGTTTTGCCACTGTTTACCGTCTACGTGGATTTATCCAGTAGACCGTTATTGCCCCGAAGCCAGCACGTTTCACGCCGGATAATACTGCTATGTATCGTGTATAGGCAATGCTCGAGGCAAAAATAAAACAAGGGTGAAAAAAATACGTAAAGTCTTGATCTCCTCTCAGAAGAATGAAAGAATGGAATTCGTCGACGCATCTTTTTTTTCCTCATTTTCCATATTTTTCTTCTTTTTTTCGGAAGGATAATCGAAGTCAGGCCAGAACGTTTTGTTTCTCTTCGTGATAAAATAAAGAATAATAACACATTTATTAATGGTATAAAGAAAAGCAATTTCTCATCTAAAAGGCATTTATGTATATAAACACATTTTTCTGAATTGGAAAAAATTTCATGCCCGAATAGGATAGCAAAGTGAAATCGTCCGAAATTACTGACAAGAAATTCTCAGATCGTTAAAGCAATATAAAAAATTGAGAAGGGGAGGGGAAGTGAATGAATGTGAGAACGGAGAGGAAAAGATGAAATGAAACGAGTCTCAGAGGGAGATGATGATTTGTTCAAGGAGCTCAAGCATCATTTGCGGACAATGTTGGATAGAAAAATTGGGGAAATGGTTTCGAAAGAAGAAAAAAAACAAGAGGAGTGTGCAACGACTCATGACTCGTAAGCTGACCGTGTAGAAAAATCACTTATCGGACATGTATGAAGGCAGTACATATATAGATATATGGTGAGTGAACAATTGTGGAAGACAGAGTAGAAATTCGATTGTGTGATTTATGACCGCGACTCATTCCTTTTTCTTCCTACTTTTTCAACTATCTTATTTTACGCAGAAAAAGCCGGTGACATACATACAGTTGCCTTTTGCCGAATCATCCCGAAGAATGAACGAGACAATCGTCCGAGTGAATCTATACATACAGCTTTGATAAATTCAATCACTCCATCCTCGAAACGATTGATGTATGGAGAAGTTGCAACCACATCATTCAACTGTGATTCATCCTCCGAGGGTATCATTTTATGTACATGCATACCCACGACTGTATTCTCCATCGATGAAAAATATTGTATTCCGGGCCAGTGAGTTGCTTATTAAATTTTACTAACGCACGAACATTCACTCAGCACAAAAGACAAACAAAATGAATGTAGCAAAGAGAAAAAAAGGGGAATATATATATGCAAACACATATATTTACACGAAACAAATAATTTACTTCCACCTGGAGTTTATCACAGCAAATGTGTGAGAAGTGAGGAGGAAGAGAGAATGAGCGTTGAACAATACCGGGAGGGAATGCGATGTGAGACAACAACGGAAAAATAAAAAATACCAACGTTTATCGTAGTGTCAGTAAAATAAATTCCTTTTTCGCGGAAAATGAAGAGTTAAAAATTATCCTTAATGCACTCTCGGGTCGACAAATGAACAGTAAATATGATGATTGTGCCGGAGGGCAATTTCCACATGGCGCGAGGAAAAAAAAAGCGGAATATGAGATATATAATGCAAGTCTGTGCTTGCTTCACTGTACACACGTAAATGAATCTGTATGTACACTTTGTTGAACGCGCTAATGGCCGATAAGATTTTATCTGTTGTCACTGCTTTGCCATCACGTATTTATCTGTCTTGTCCCTCGTCCATTATACACAAGAAGTATTTTGGCGTCGTTTCTCTCTCTCTCTCCCTCTCTCTCTCTTTCTCTCTTTTTATCTTTCTCTCATTCACCTTCCATTTTTGATACACTTATCACACAATCTTCCCTGTCTCTTATTAATTTCACTCTTATTGGTTCAATAAAGAATATGTTTCGACGAGTGTTGACATGTAGAATGTTTCCCCATGTAGATAGTTGGATGTACTCGATGATGAATTGAATTATTCTCTGTCGTATCTGTTGTGCCGCATGATTTCCATTCAATATCATAACAAAGTTCAGTGTGGAAAAGCGTCAAGCGGGATCGGGCGTATTGACACAAATAATAAAGTGAAGTGCATCAATAATTTATCCATTTTTATGTGACAACATTTTCATAGTGATGCTCGTTTGCGATATGAATGGTGACAAGAATATGAAGAATAAGGATTTGGAAGTGCCTCATCATCGCCGATGAGCAAATAATTTCATCGGAATATTGATGAACCATTCTATGGGATCCCAATAATGGAAAGTGCATAGAGAATTTGTTACAACGAATTCACATTAATTATTGTCATAATACCATCGCACTTGCACACGTTAACATGAATACATCCACTCAGAGATGATTTTATATAATTTTCATTTATTCAAATACAATTGCCGAAAATCTCCATTTCATTCGCCACCAGACGTGTCACATGGGAATGCGGTTCATAACAACATGAAATAAATTTAACTAACCAACAGCACCATCAAATTATATTCATAGACCACTGCATAATTATATCTCTGCATATGTATCTTTATGTTGAAATATATATGAATATATATAGAAAGACACATACATGTATATAATTTACAAACTCATCTGTAGTATGTCTATGGAGAATTTGCGACAATTTCATTTGTGAGGTGTGATGTTTGTCTGCACCAGCTTGCATTTATAACGACGAAAGTTCGCGGGTTGAAATATTGCAATGAATGAAATTGCACAAAAGTGTATAATCAGAAATGTGTTCAGACTATTCCCATTCATGCGCAAAAATTACACCAACTCTGCCAATGTTCCAAAATCCATCTCACATAATTGAAATAAATAAACGTAGATGAGTACTCCCGAAATTCCCCACTCTCTCTTGCCCTGTCTATCTATCTCACTCCATACGATCTAATCACATTACTCTAATTGCAAACGCAGTGCATATGCAATCAACTTCATCAGTCTCATCTCAACACGTAGACATTCCTCTTAACGTACAGAATGTTCCTGGTAATTACGAAGTAATTTTCAATATTTTTTCAGGGCACATAGTTCTCGTCGAGGCGTGTGACATTCGTGGAATGTAACTCTATGGCGATTATAGTAGAGGATGGTGATGTTGGGGATGGTGGGGACGGTGGTGCTTGTGAATTTTCACATATATATGTATACACTCACAGGAGCGCGGGTGGCCCCAATCGTAATTAAACTTCTCCCTCCTCGCTGTTCACCGATTCCCTTGGACACTCTCACTCTCTCTCGTGCTCATGCGACGAACCCTCATACCCTCAGTGGTGTCATGTCTACTCTGTATCCCTTGCGGGTGTGCTCTCGTCGCGCGAGCGCGATTCCTCGATATAATTAGTTTCTACTGTGTATGTGTATGTGTGTCCTGCAGATTCTATATACCATCAACCCTCGGCGTGCTTGTGCGTTCACGTTCCTCGTGAAATGTTCGCAACACCCACTTGTTCAACTGCTTCTGTGGGTGCGCGCTTTTTCGCCTCTCTCCCCAGTTATACTATACATGTATACAGTGTAGTGAAAACCCACGGATTCAATTACGATTCGTGCCTGCGGGCCAATACCAACAAAAGCTATCCAACCATTTCATCTCATACATTTAATGTCCCGCAAATGTCCAAGACTATTCATATTCAAGTGTTTTGTCATTCTTTTTTTTCACCAGTTACCTAATAATATTATTGGAATGATCATAAATCCCATCGGTTATATATAGAATTATTCTACAAGTTACTCTACATTTTTCCGAGAGAGAGAATTCCAAAGATTAGACTTCGAAACATTTATCAATTTCATCATTTGTTCCTTTCGTAGGAGTGCACTCCAGCGTGGATGTAGGAGGATGCATGGCATTGTATGGAGACATTATTTATCCAGTAACCATTGATATCAATTGACCCCCGGCTGCACTATAACTGCAGAGTGGGGTGTACAAGGGGAGAGTGTGATGGATTTTATGCATACCACGGTGGCTAAAATTTATTTGGACCGTTTCAGAACGACCATGGAGCTTCACAGTTGGCACGACGCGCGTGTGGAAACCAGGGGTAGATAGTGAGACAAGGATATACAGAAATGTACATGCACGGAGTGAATATAATCTACAGCCGTAACGTTTACTGATGGTTGGCAAAACGAGTAACGCCAGAAACGAGGACGTAAGCATTCACACTGCGCACATACACATTCGTCTGTATAACCTCCCTCGAAAATACTATCTCGACTATCCTCATAGCTAGACATTAGCCGCGATCTCTGCGTACCGCTCCTGCCTTCTCGCAGATTACTTAATATTCCGCACGAGTATCGTCCGCTGAATAATCGCCGCGCAGTTCTCGCACGCGCACTCCTCCACCATCACCACGCTCTTTCCACTTTCTTTATATAAGTACGTATGAATGCGAAGAGAGAGTAATAGTTCCCTGGATACTCCATAATGCTGCATCCAAATTTCATTGTCGAACGTCGTGGTGAATTTCCACTGAGGAATAATCTCTATGTAGTATATATAAATTCACTTGAGATGAAAATAGCATCGATTACACATTTTTAGTTGGGAGGTTCATAACTTCACATGCCGATTGATATTCTGTCTTTTATCACAATTTCGGTTGATTATTCATAAGAAGTGACGGCCAATAGAGCAACGACTATTGCACCATCGCCGATGATAAATTGAGGGTGCTGTTTCTGTCCTACATAATGTTAACTAATTCACAAGATTCATCATGAATTTTTGAGGAAGTGATCACATGAAGAATTCGTGACGAATTTTCGCAAGACCAAGTGAAAAAGTAATTTCATTACCTGATTGAGTTACTAAGAAACAAATGTATTACTCATATTCAGACGACAATGTGACAGGGTAACCATTACTACAAGTTAAACGTACGACTATGTATGAATATATATATATATATATGCAATGGTTGTGCCGAGAAAGTACAAGGCGTCACGTAACAAGTGCGAAACGCGTTAATTACTAACTGAAACTGTTTCGTCTTAAAACCCTCCTGCTGTGTATAAAACACGCGCAGTATATAATATACATGTTTTCATACGTGTCTGTGCGTGTATATCAAACGTGGAAACAAGATACACTTTGAAAACTGCCACCACAAGTCACATTGCTCATGCAGTTTAAATGTAGAATTGTGTGTGAAAGAAAAAAAGAAAAGAGAAAAATAATAATGCACAAGGCGAAATAAAAAAAGAATGAGCGAGTAAAGTGCGATGTTAGCGGCGTGCGCGCAGGACTAATATACACGATAGCGTGTCGCATGATTTGCAGGGACTTTCATTGCAGGTAGATCTCGGGGTTTGATAGCACACAGCATACAGTAGTGGTGAAAAAAAAATCGATACACCACATATATATGATATGAGCAGGGGCGAGAGGAAAGGAGACTAGTGCAGATTGGACGGCAGGACGGTGCTACAAGTGTTCGATCGGCGGTTTACCAACGGGTCAACCGCATTTTTTTTTTGTCATTATTCTCGCTTTATCTCTCACTCTCTCACCCATTCACCATACAAAACCCCATCACGTGTGAAATACAAAAAAATATTCAAAGATATGTAGAGATATGTGTGTAGATAGATGTTTATAAAGAGAATTCTTTCTGGATGCTATGTGAACACGTGAGCTCTGCTATCCTCAGTCGCCATTTTTTGTTTCTTTTTCTCCTCATTCCATTCTATCTCCGTAGAATCAATTGACTGAAATCGATCGGAGCTAACTATATATTTTCACTTGTAATAAAAATCATTTGATTGCATACTCTTCTTTAATGGCCTCCAATTTTTTTTTTATTGGTGAAAGTTTTACTGGTTACTGAAAGAGGATTGGAAAAATAATGAAATGGAAAAATGTTGGAATGGAAAACAACTTGACACGGTAAATATGGAGTCAGCTTACCAATTCATTCAACTGATAGAGTTGATGTGTATGAGATCGAACGCTCATTCAAAAATTACATTTGAAAATATCTGCTTCGCACGGTGAAAGTTCCCAATTTCATATTTGGTCCCAAAAATTATAAAAAAAACCTCCAGGAAAGCTCGCAGAAAATTATTTTATGATGCGACACTCCATGGGATTCATAAATATGTGCGAAACCCGTGTGACATAACTACACATGAACGGAGCCGCAGGTGTGTGTTCTGTCTGGTGGATATGGCGTGGTAGTTTTAACCCCCCCACCCCCGGCATTTCCGGTAAGCCCACACCCCATGTTATTTCTTCCCTCTAGTCTCATCCTCTTCACCTCTCTTTTAGCGTCACACAGTCTGATCGATGACGGACTAATCGTTCATATTTACACGCCGAGTAACATGCTCTTCTCGTTTATGTATAAATATTCGATCAATGGCAGTGGTGTGAAGCGATATATTTCCTCATCACGCGTAGCTCCAACATCGTTTCACTTCGTTTATTCCCTCAACACCTTCACCATTCAATTTTTTCGCCCATCAACTTCATTTATCCTTTCATTTATTTGATATCGTTCCCACAGATATTGGCGGATGTCATTGCAGAAATCTGAGTGTTACGCCGATCATCAGAGGTTGAAAAACTTGGAGAAGGATTGATGTCCACTTAAGTTTACATCCATGAATGTGTGTGCATATTCGAGTGTGTATGCGCAGTTATTTCGTTATTGCGTGTAGTGTCACGGGTAGTTGAATTTTACGGATTAATGCTAACATGAGTGTCGGGGGCTTGCGTGGAAATATCATTGAATTTCGTGCTGCCGCTAACTCTCTCTAATGTCAACTAGACTACCAGAAAGGAAAGAGCGCGCATATGAAAAATGGCATTGAGTGGTGAGGGGAGAGAGAAAAGGGTTGTTCCGTTTTGTGCTGCTCGATTCGAGTGGTGAACTCCGCAGCGTTTAACAATTCCACATACTACAGACAAAACGACGATGAATTGAATGTAATAAATTATTGTTCGAACAATTTCATCATATTCGGAATGACAACTGTCACTGTTGGTGTTTGAAACTGGAGGCTGTCACTTCTGAAAATCAGTATGACATATTTATGCAACTAACTTCGAATTTTTCATTAAGTTTCTGCAGTGACGGTTGTATCTGTATTAAAAGGCGGGGCTTCTTCCAGCTCAAACTGAATCTACAGCAACAAATAATAATCAAATATTTCTCTAGCATTAAATGATGGAGAAAAATAATGAAATGAATAGGAAGGTAATTTCGGAATTGCTCCATTCATTGATGAAAAATTTGAAATCTTGAGAGCTTAATAAACTTGATGTGGAATTGATAGTATATTTTATGGTCGAGTTTTAGTACGTATTTTAGAATAATTTACTGTTATTGAAAAATATAGGTAGAATGTTTTTCTTTTATATTCATTCTCGATAGCGATTGCGGTTTATATTATCAGGAAGGATGCGCAGTGTATGGCAACGATAAGGATAATATGAGCCATACGATGGCAATGAGAAAGAGAGAGTACGACCATGAGATTGCAGTTGAGAAAGAACCAATCACTTTCAGATGTGCGGTTGCGAAGCTGCTGCAACGCTGTTGTGCTCCTTCAGCATCCAAGATACTCTTTTTCGGGTAAAAGATCCCACAGTTTTATGAGCAAGATAAGTGATGTGAAGATTGAATGTGCGTTCATCGATATATCAGAATTCACTGTTTGCTTGATAACAATCGTGAAATGATCAACGTTTCGCTACATGATATGAGAGTCGCAATGAATCCGCTGAAAAAGATCATATTTAATGGGGAATCGGTTCAAGTTTCGACACATTTCGGCATCTTTTGTTTCATGAGAGTTTAGTGCATCAGAAATTATACGTAATACTTTGGAAATGTGGTGAGATATTATGAACTGTGGAAAGACGCGTTTCATTGTTTCGGAAAATATCAGGATGGAAAATGAAGAATGATATCGTAACCAGCCAATATCGCTATAGAATTTCAATTATTTCCTTGTACATCAATCGCGGATGGAATTCGACATAACCTTGAGTAAAACCCAATGCGAAGAAAATGCAACTTGGAATTGATGTTTCATTCCTTGAAAACGTGAAGATTTGTCGTTTTTTCTCTTCAATTCAACTTCAGACTGACCAATTAAATTTCTCGTTTGTGCTTGACTTATTAAAAAATTGTACTTTAAACTACATAGCCAAAGTAGCGGATGTATATATTATGATGATATAAGAATTGGCAGCATAAAAATAGGAAAGTTAATTAAATGAAGGTGTTTCGTGCTGCGTCACGAATATTTTATTGCGATAAGCCGAACCGTAATTTATTTATGTTCACGGGAAAATATTTGTCATTAAGAACTAAAATTTAGATTTTACGATGTTCAATTAAATAATTGGGAAACTCCCCACTCTGGGCCTTTTCCTAATTTTTATAGCTACGGATATTTACTCTCCTTTCTTGATCTCCAATAAAGCAATTTGATGGGTATGTGCATATCTACAACGTGTGCTTGCGAAAATTCTGCTATATCCTCTCTCTGGGCATTCGTTAAACAGCTACGCCTACAGTTCATATCCGCCAATAATTTTCAAGAAACAATGTTCACACCTATTTTTCTCTTCCGAAAATTATAGATGCAGTTGTTCACTAAAATCTAGAGCCAGTTTCCTATCTATCGTCCTTCGAACAACTTAGCAAAAAGTATCCATCTACATCAACAATATATCAACATTAATCAATCAACTAAAATATCAATACATAACAATGTTAATCAACTTATTGAATAATAAACGCAAAATTAGTTAAAGGAATTTGTAACTATCAACTAACAAACAATCAATGAAATATTCCTACTCCATTAATTTGTAGTTGAGAATAAAAACAGAAGGGCATATCAGAGTAGGAAAAGAAAAAGAAGAAAGTGCCGATTTTATATACCCATACGATATGGAGGAACAGCGGAATAAACCGAATATTTTCAAATGAAAAGGCGGAAATTAAAAATGTAAATTCACGTACTGTGAGAAGGAAATTATTAAAAATTTCCCATTTAACCCAATTATCTGCTGACGAGTTTCTTGGTGAAGAAAATGAAAACATTTACTAGCACAAAGCTTCAGAAAAATCCGCTCGTGTTTCTGTGGCTCTCTGTTGAATGCTGTGTGGATGTGAACGATTGAGAATTTCACAAATAATTTCCTTAATATCACTCACAACGGAATAAGGGATGAATCGTTAGCCCACTCAGATGTACATACACATTCACTTATCTGAGGAAAATGTGCAAGCACATATGAGAGCACAATGAGTACATAGGTGATACATAAGGGCATTGAGTGTGCTGCGAGTTGTGTCAAATTGGCGGATTAAACCAGCGGCCGCGTATTGTGACCTAAAGGCTCTGCTCTTTGCCCTCTACATCTACTTCTCATATGTATATCATATGTACATATACACATAACTTCTACATATCTTTCATCCAAGAGGGTCTTTGATACGTTATGTTGGATATGTGCCCATGACATGTCACCGACCCTTATTTCCTTTCACCCTCATTTTCTATATATTCCATTGCTTCGTATCTCTACTTCACGTATTTCGCTTATTTTTTTGTGACTATGATTCTTCATACTAGTTGTCTATATTTTTTCTATTAAAATTCTGTCCTTAAGACGTTTCAACTCTTTATTTTTCAGTGTTTTTTCTATTTTCATCATCACCCGAGCGAGAACGTCCTTGGGCGTTCGCACTCCGATTGTCAGGGACGTTGAGGCCACTGAATTGCGTGCGTTTTCACATTCTACTCGTACTATATATATATATGATTTTTCAATATGTACGAGCGCATGTTCATGTGTATACGTGTGAGTGATTTTAGTGTACACGGCCACACAGCGGGTGCAGCTTTACGTGTGCATAAGTCGAGCGTCGTGACCCGACCGCCGTTGCCGTCGTTGTTGCAACCACATCACGCCACACCCACAGTGTGTGTTGGGGAGCTCCCACTGCCTTCTGTGTTATGCTGCTGCGCGTGTTAATTCTAGTCGCATAAATCCTGGGATTAAGGGCATACGTTATACTTAGGGAAATATGAATCGCGTGGTACTTACTTCCTTTTATTCTCTTTTTTTTTTGCATTATTATTAATTTTATTTGCTGCAACTCGGAGAATTCGCCCAATTTTTTCCCTCACTTTCAGTTACCTCTTTCTGCGCTCCGTTGGAAAATATGAATATCCATCATAGAATAATTTGCATTAAATATATGTGAACTTGGAATCCTATGGAGAAATTTTTACTAATGCCCAGCCGGATTTCTTTTCGTAGTGACTGTGACTAAAAAAATATTCCGAGTAACAATGAAGTATTTACGAGGAGAAGAGAGGCATTGCGAGTGACTCGCAAACGAAAAATATCCAAAGTAATTTGTGAATCACACACCAGTACATGCATGAATTTTTGCACGAGAGTTTACGTTTCGTGAATTCTATTCCACTTTGTTTATTTCTCCTCTGTCCTCTTTCATCGCCTCAGGAGTACCATGGTGAATGCCATCGTGTGCTCGTATATTTTTCCACTCGACTTTGAACATATTCACGTAAGAGTATTCGCATGTCGACAGAAAAATATATCGCAGAGTCGCGATATTAGCTGAATTCAAGGTGAAAGTATCCGAAGGAATATATTGTTCGGTGGTAATTCGAGGAAAGAGATTCCGACTCATGTGCTGATACTTCACGACAAGGTTGTGTGAGACATTCCAAACGTTTCAATAATAAGTGATAATATTGACGATCGAGATGGTAGACAGCAAAAATTTTAATGAATGAAGTTCAACATGGAGGATAGGTGCATGGCTGAAGTACTTCAGGAGCTCCAACGAATAAAAAAACGTCGTATTGAAGAATTCACCTCGATGGAAGAAACATTCTTCTGTGAATATCGATCGCTAACACAATGCAATGTCGTAATTTTATCACAGACAAAGGAGGGGATGAAATGAAGGAATTTTTTGGAATTTTGAGGATGTTACAAGATTTCTGATCAGAAACAAATTCATTTCGCCAAAAATAACAATTTGTGTTCATCACACAGTCATCCATAATCTCCATTGAATGTGAGAATATACATATTCAACTAGGTTAATTTGATTAGCCGACTAGATGATTGAATTATATTCATTCACAACCAGCACCATGCATAATATCACGAGTTCAATCCATAACTTGCGAAGAAATATTGAAACATTTGAGGATCACTTCGACACCAACAGTCGGGTTAGAAATGAGAAAAATGAAGATCACTCCACTAACGCAATTTGAAAAAGGTCTGGAAGTATCTCTAGTGAACCAATAGTTGCTGTCGATCATTATCACTATTCATAGAAAAAGGTCTTTCCACCTTGGAAGAAATATGAAAGTTATCGTCACATTATAAAATTGCGAATATATTCATCCTTACTCTCTTCTGTCTCTTTCAATGTTCGTTTCCGTGGGTCATAGCTAGCGCAATCTGTCAGTTAGTATTCGCGGACTCTTACATACATGTCAGCAAAATTGGCAACGCTGACGACGACACTAACTCCGATAGTACGGTGGTGTTCACGCGCGCAAGTCCGAACCTGTCAACGTCTACAACATTGCTTGGAGAGAGTGTTAGCACGTGTCAAATTCCGTTCCCTTGATCTCCCAAACGCGTATATACGCGCCCGTCGTTACTACAAAGCCGCATTTGATATATGTATATATAGAACTCTTCGACTTTTCTCCCTGCCCCTCTGCCTCTCACTTATACAGTGACCATCCAACTGTCGGGATGGCCATGTGGGTGAATGTTCGCGTTCGTTTCGCCGAATAACGAGCGGATACGATATGGCATATATGCATATACACACTCACTCATACGCTATCGACGAATTGTTCGACCGCTGAGCTCTATCTCGCGGATTGATAGTCGGACAGACGGCGACACGCGCGACCAGTCAGTGTAATCGAATCGTTCGCATGTCGATATAACGAGATCTCGTTATTTACTACTGATATTTCACGTCTGTTCCGACATCATTTGGTCCATGTCTCCATATATATACAAACATATATGGTCATTGCAAGAACTTCAACTAACGAAGGATTTTTCAACATGGTTGTGTTAGGGAGAATGATCGTTAGAACCGTTCCATGAAAAATTGATATTTCTCTGTTCTATTGAGGTGTCTTCGGAAAATTCAATGTAATCATACGATATTACGGAAGAAAATCAACTCCAGACTCGTACTCCGTTCATGTTTTTCATGTTCGTTGGTATGTGTGCACCTTACTGAGTTTCCAGACATTTATATTTACTGTTGGACACGTATGTTAATAAATATACACACATAGAACCTCCGACCCACGAAATTAAATTCACATCGCCAGTGGCGCATTTGCCCACCATGAAAAAAAAGAATGAAGAAAATAAATATTTTATATATACAGAGGCGAAAGCAATTTCAGATGCAATTTGTTCCGAGAGGTTTTTGAACAGACTTCGAACCGATATTTGCTCGTTTCAATTTTTCTATGCAAAAATAGTGAGATTCATTCAGAACCGACACTTTCAATACATCTCATAAAACTTGAGAAAAAAGTGTGCAGACAAATAAATAAATAAATGAATAAATAATACATAACATGAACATGTGAAAGAGGCAATTATTATTTGTTTGCATCGCACGGTTTCCCTCACTGTATGAGATACAGTGACATAACATAATTAACAATTTATATTTTTTACACGCGTACATAAAATGTGGGGTGAAAGTCGTAACAAGATAAAGCGAGAAAAATAAAATGAAATAAAATGAAATAAAATTGTGTGAGAGGAGAAGAGGAAGACAGCAACGTATTCACATATATATGTATACAGTTACATAGTTGAAACGGTTGGAATGATCAGAGGAGAAGGCGCGGAGGGCCCACTATAATTTACAGAAGCAAATGGTGGGCTTTTATCCGACACGGGTTGGCAATTAAGGGTCTCCCACTATCACCCCGTCTCCCTCTCACTCTCAACTGTTGGGATACAATGTGGTTTTTTTTTAATTATCTACTAATCACTTACCAATAAAATTGTCATGTCGCTGATTTATTCATTCTCTCATCAACTGGTTTATTTCCATTTTCTTTCCGTGAATTATTTTTCTTTACGCCTGCGATATTGTCGAAGGTGAAATCAATTTAACTAGGTGAGCCAATATCATATTTCATTTTATTTTCATCTTTTGTTTCCGGTTTGGAAGGTTTTTTATGTACATCATATGTGAGGGAGAGGATCGGCGTATTTCATTGCTACTCTCGCAGCTACCTCACGCTAAGAGTAAACTGCAAAGTTTAACGACTCGTTAGGTGCCTCGCGTACCTGACGCTGACATTATACGCTGCGTTGTATATACCCACGCATAACCTCACATGCACATGTATGCATCAACATACATACAAGGAATATTTACGTGCATATAGTCATGGCCGCATAACGTCGCACACATAAAATGTGTCCACATGTGTATGCGTTAAAGCTTTTATGGTGGACATATGCCAAGTTCTGTGTTCTCCTCATATACAAACGTATAAACACATGCACACACTGCACACGCGAAGGTTTCGCACGCAGGTACGCTGTAAAAATTGTATTTGGAATCGTAAGAATTTTCACAAGAATTCCTCTCACACACCCTGAATTTGATACGAAATACGAGAAATCCGCGGTCGCAATGTTTGTGACGATAGTACTCTCCTCAACCTCCGCATGTGCATTGTTCAATGAACAAGATCGAGGTGGAGCGACAGCATCATTGGACCTATAACGTGGGTGATTTTTTCGCCGAATCGCTTCAGAAAAATTCTCCGATAAGAAAATCAGATGGTCAATTGAATTTATACCTGTGGAATGTACTCACAATATATTCTCGTACACGAAAGATGAATCTACTCACCTGTAACAAACAAGAGATGGGGAAAAGTTAGTCACAGTGAGACAACATTTTCGATGATTGAATAAAATGAATCGGTCGATTTGATGTTATTTTAAAGATAGTGAGCGTGTATCGTATTCTATAATGCGGCAGGAAATCATGTGATTAAATGATGAGATGTAAAAGATAAATAAGAAATAGTGATGATAGAATGAAAATGAAGGAAATGTACGGACGCTCCCATACAGGAATTATACCGTAACGTGTAAGAAAGGGTTTACGTCAAATGGATTATCCTATGATTAATGCTTGGAATGCAACAGATGCGTGACTGTTATGATGTAGATGCGTGTACTGCCGAAAGCCAACGGACCCGTCATAGGCTTTGGCAGAAGAAAAAGAATGAATAAAATGAAAATGAAATGCTTCACAGAATGCAGAAGGAGGTAAAGGTCGAGAAAAATATTAAAGAGGTGTGCGCAAGCCTCATATGTATATATAGATTTATCCCCAGTTGGTTTCGTGATTTTCTATGAATGGTTTTTAGAGGCTCTCACGTCGTTCAACGCTTCTCGTTCTGTTGCCACCGGTTTTCTCACATATGTTTCCACATACAGACACATATTCATCGTTTTTATCCATTGCTTTCAACTCGTGCGACTGAAAATTCCATTAAATTTACTATCCATATTACTCTCACAAACATGCATACATAAATTCTCAATATATATATTTTTTATTCGAAATTTTATTGGCTACTAATGGAAATTTCACTTTAAAATATTGATATGTATCAATTAATTCAGAAAAACACGTTAAATATATTCGAATGGTTTTGAAACGGTTATGTCATCATATATGCAATCAGACTAACACAATTTTCAATATTCTATGGTGCTTATTAGGTTGAGTAGTTAGCCATTGATTGGGGTGATAGAGAAAAGTGAGACGACTTCACAGTTGAATACTAAACGAATCGTGTAGGCAATCAGCAGCCAAGAGTGGAAGGAAAATCTCAAATTTTCCAAATAAACGGACAACTGTTCATAGGATTTCACCTCGCTCCCTTCTACTGAAACTTCATACATGTATATACATTTCCTATGTTTATATTAATCTCGAGAAAATTAGCAGCATGCTATATTGCACTATAAACTGCAATTCATATTTACATGTTTGCTATCTACAGACGGTATCGTATTTACTCCATCCCCGATCCCCCTCCTCCTCTCAACTCTGGTCAATTTTGAATCGCATATTCCGATAAATGCCAAGCACATATACATACATATTTATATATAGTTGGGTTTTATGCATACAATAGTGTTGGTTGGACTCTATGTTGCTTTGGTTTAAGCACGAATTGCGCCAAGTGCATCGAAAGCTGAATGCACACTCGCAAAATAGTTTATATCACCCATGAATTCTGTGGCATCCGATTGTTTTGACTTCACAAGGTCTCTATGGTACACATTCTATCCGATACGTAACCTAACTTGTACATCTTCAATCATTCATTTTCATTTGAATTTATCATTCATTCATTCTCTTTCACTTGCATCTCTGTCTGTCATAATGCCTGTGTGAGTAGCCTATTACACTTCACAATGTGAATGACGAAAATTTGAATGATTATACCTTTTCATAATATTTTTATTAGTTTCGACGCATGGCGAGTGTCTCTATTGAGGTTTGTAGGGAGGAATAAGATTAATATTGATATGCAGACGTCCATTTATTTATGTATTATCAATCTGATGTTTATCGGATTGTAAAATGCCTTCTGAAGAGACGTTAATTATATATGTTGTATACAATACATGTTTGACGTGTCACAGTCAAACCCATGTCAATGGATAAATATAAATATGATCAAATTTCACAGCGAAAATTAAAAAAAACTGTGGAATAAAATAACGTTTTTTTCTTCTTTTGGGATATTGAATGGTTTTTATAGATTCATATATAAGTAAGTTGGTGTTTTCACATGTTGTCACATTTGAAAGGTTGTTCAGAGAGTGAATATGGTGATGGTGTGTGAGCCCATGCTATATCACTTCCACCCACCAAGCTTATACACGCTTCAACATCACACACTACATCCGCATTCTCTTTTACATACATACATAAATTTCATACACGCACACACATGAACACACACACACTCACACACACATAGCACTATCTTTCCCTTTTGCCTTGGACGCTAATCTTGTAGCAAGCCACAGTGTGACCACGGAGCTTCTCTCACGAGAAGTTTATACTCGTGAGCGACTGACGATGCACATCCAAGTTCATTATATACAAAGGGATTTACTTTGAGTAGTGGAACAACTTCTCAAACCCAAAATCCGACTTAAAATCTTATATCTTCTCCTCTTCAACGCCTCCAAGAGAAGAAAAATAAGATTGTTTTAATTATTTGAACCCATTATAAATCACATGTGACATGATGGCTATGAGAATATAATTCATCTCTCTTGTGACAAGGCGTCACGTAAACATTTTTCCCATAAAGCTTACAAAACTCGATGTATTGTCGTCGAAACTTTTCTATAAAGCGGAAATGAATTCAAAAACAGAAAAGATTTCGAATTCGCGTGAAGTTTTCCTAAATGAAAATTCTGTGTAGATGATTAAATAACGTCTAGTCAAGTACAATGCCACCTTGAATTATCTCGTAAACTCGCAGGTGCTTCTGGAATGATGTCAAGAATGGGGAGGAATACTTCGTGATACTGGAACGTACATCATTAATGATGGTCTCATTTGGACAGAATAAAACACGATGTTTTGGGCTTGATAATTCTCAAAATTACAGCATGCTTGAATGATTGCTTATTTTCTTTTGTAATGAACTGATGTATACCATCATATCGTAATTTCACATATTCGGAAATTCTCCCTTTGGTCTTGATTGAGTCGAATGGTATCCAATCTTTTGTCTCGTGTGCAACTCGTTTCTATTCAATCTCTAAGAATAGTGCGAATGCACCAATCACGATATTCACCGAGCTACGATACGATAGACATTATCATTTTCATTATTGAGTTTTTTGTAATAAAACAATTGTTATAAAACAATGGTTATAGTTGTCGCGCTTCAGTCATATCGCGTGTCGCCTCATACTTTTTGACTTGTGCGGTAAATCTTACAACGCAACGGCTTTCACCCTCGTAAATGCGGGAATTCTCCAAAGCTAAAAAGAGTACGTATATATGATGACATATAGAAGGAAGAACAGGAGAGAAAAATAAATTGTATATGGTGGTTTCGTGCAAAGCTAACATACACACACACACACACACTCAAACAGTTTTATCTTCTTTTCCTTGTTTCTTCCTTACATTCTCTCTTTATTTCAACTGTATATACCAAGTTCCCAAGTACTAAATATGAATGCGTATATGTGTATATTGGTGTGCTCGCGCGTGCAGACAGTATAAATGTGTGTCTGTGTAACTTGGTAGAGTTTACGCGGTGGCGTCGTGGCGCTGATGTAGCACCGCTAAACTTCACGTTATACGAACATGAATCTGCATAATGCAACAGCAAGGTGCACTCTCTGGGTTTAATTTCATTTCTACGATTTGTCCTCGTCGGATTAGCCGCCACTTCTCTCATTCACTATTTGTCTCTGCCCCCGTCTCTGTCTCATTTTGTTTGAGCACTCTGGCCTGTGTTTCGCTGATCGTCCTTGGTGTTAGTTGGGATAATTCGATGAGTCGCTTGGACCATCTCTCCCCTATATTCCTACATCTATGTATAGTTCTCCTCAAATTCAGCCCGAGATTCTCGTGACCTACAGAGGACAGGAAACGGTGAAACTTCTCGGCGTGAATTTTGCCACCAATCGTAAGCACTCAATGTATATGTATGAATGATGAAAACGTGTGGGAACACGTATTTAACCATGTTATTCAATTATTTTCTATTATATTACTTCTGTACATTCGCTTATGGCCGTTATTATTAATTTTGGGAAAAACTGAAAACGCGTCATTCAATTAATTTTCGTGGCGGCCACATCCAATCAGTTTGACACATGCGTTACCATTCGTCATGCCCATTTCCAGAAATCGAAGAGTTGTGTTCCAAAAATCCCATGTGTGTATATATGTTTGAATGCGAATGTGTCACGAATGTGATATCGATTGTCGTTATATATAGACATATCATGAGATAGCATATCTCGATATGCAATAGAATACCATACGTGATACATGATCCATCAATTTTGCTTTTTCATCCAGACAAGAATTTTTTTTTAATTTAATAAACACAATGAAATAATGGGACCGAGAGACAAAAGGTAGAAGAGCACATTGAAGTTGGAAATTGAGAAGATTTGTTTCGTCCCTTTGGGATGTACTGGCATTCAGGAATGCGTTTGTCTATGAAGAGTGTTACATGGATAGTAACCTGACACATTGAATAATATTCATATTTCTCTGAATGTACAAGGTGTACAATCGCTATGCTCTGTTCTATGATATCGGATGATGTGAAATAATGAATTTCACCAGCAAGATATGCCAAATTTGAAAATGAAAATGATTTTTGTTGGAATTGGAGTCATGTGGGGTAACTGTGCGCAGTGGGTAAGAGTACGCAAAAGTATTAGTAGTGTATATCTGACTAATGTATTTGCGCACTCTTACCCACTGCGGACAGTTACCCCACATGACTCTATGGATGTTGGCGTGATTGATTATCATTAAATAATTGAAGAATCAAATTTATGAAATATTTGTTTCTTTATTTAAGATAGAGCCCCGAAGGTATGTCTTCACTATTTGAAGGATCAGAGAGAACTAAGAATATTTCTAACTAAATTTCTGCATGTGTCCTTTATATCTTGTGACAATCCATAAAACTTTTACACAACATTCGGATATGGTTTTATGACTCATTGTCACTACAATGAAATAAAACCTTTTTCAAGGGCTGCAACATGTCAACCAAATGTTTCAAGAAATAAAAAAAAACTTTACCTAAAGTATATATAT
>JABMBR010004435.1:0-25253 GCA_018881525.1 Meteorus sp. PSUC_FEM 10030008
TATATATATATATATATAGACGGATATTCTATTCTTCATGATAACGAGAACGGAACTCACCAAAAAATATCAAATCAGAAAACAAAAAAATTGCAAACTCTTATTTAAATGAAACAAAAGGAACATTCAAAGGTGTTTGGATTAAATTACAAAATGTAGGATGTGAGAATAAATTTCAATTCATATCTGAAAATTAATTTCCATTCACAAAATTTATTCACATCTTTTTATATTTCCATTTAAAATTTCAATTTCATGCTCAGCGTAATCTAAAAATGAAAAAAAAAAAATCCAACGTACATCAAACCGAAATTATGAATGTCCATCAACAAATTTCCACACCACAATTTCTTCCCATGTTTTATAATTAAAATTGGAAATTTCCGATTCAAACTTTCTTCCACTTCACAATTTATAAATAAGAGAAAAAATATAATTTCCATTTAACTCTCAACAATTTTTATATGATCATCACTGTATAAAAACCTCATTTTCATATGCATGTGGTTACATATCTACATGCAAACGCGAACCTCGTGTGTCTGTAGATAGGTATAATGGGCTCACATTCTCTTTGACAAATAGAAAGTACATACATGCAATGTACACACACACACACACACACACACACACACACACACACAAACAAACTCATATGTGTCCTCTTGCCACCTCTCATCTCATTTTTTTTTCTTTTTCTCCTCTTCCTCTTCTTCTTCACTTCTCTTTTCATTTTCACGTGGCATATCGTATGTATGGTCTATTGAAAAAGCACACGGGGATAATCAGCTAACCAACCGTCCATATTTTCAGAATATACGAATATATATATGTCAAGTAGTGATAAGGGTGTAGGTGGAAAGTAGTGAAAAAAGGATGATGGGGTGTATGGTGGATCAGACAGGAAAAGCACGTTGGTGTGTTGTGCGTTATGAAAGGGTTGTTTTTCATCAGTGCCTACCCTGCACATATCTCACTATAACTTTCAGCATTCGATAATCCACTCTACATCATTATCCTCCCTCTGTTACTTGTGAGGCTCTTTGCGCATTTGTATCATATGATTTTTTTTTTAATTCAATACACTCAACGTATGTGAAATATTCTGGGTCGAGTGTCTACTCGTTGTGTCGTTTTGTGTTGAATGCTCAATGAATTATTGCAGTTGTGTTGAGATAATAAAATATGGAAATATTTCGTATTGAGAATTTATGTTATGCGGTGAAATTGTGTGGGTTTTTATTGCTCATGGGGTTTCCCAGCGAAACAATGATGTGTGATTTTTTTTTGTGCGTGTATTCTGCTCATGATTGCGTGAAACAATAGGGTTTGTGATGATTTTATCGTTGAGGCGATGATATTTGGAAAATTAGTGAATAGTTGGAAATTATTATGAGGGTTGGTATTTTTTTTTTTTTTTTTTTTTTTTTTTCAATGTGTATCGTGATTGAATTGTTTTCAGAGGTTTTCTCTCAACATTTGGATGGTTTTTTTTTCGGTTGTAGATGATAAATAATTATTGTGGTTTCGTGGTGAATTTTCTCGATTCTTTATCCGGTTTAGCTGGAGTATTCGTTAGTTATTGGACAGTATGACGGTCGTCATATTTTTTCCCAATGATCATTATTTTTTATCGACTACTTTCAGAGATGTTTGCGATCTCTCGGTTATTTTATAGGACTTTATATATAAATGACGTGTCAAATAGAGGACTTTTTGTTGGAAAAATTCGCTTACTGTAAAACTGCGATTAACGAAATTGTTTTTACTCACGTGTTTGAATGTCGTTGATACTGGAAAAAATTCTATGGTGATCACTACATGAATAAAATGATTACGAAGGACAACATCGCACCACAAAGACAAAAAATGTTTCAATTTATTTCGATGCATCACACATTGTCGATTGAAATGTCCCGTATAAATATTTCGCTTTGTGAAATATCGTTGTACAGTGGAATAATAAAAATTCAAACTATGCAAATTTTTACACAGGAAAAAATTGCAACAGAAATATTGAAACATCCAACTTCATAGGAAAATAAAGTTTCACTAATTCAACAGTTCTACAATTCACGTTGAAACACGAAAGCCCACAACAATTCCACCACAATCTCCATTCAAATTGTGAATAAATTCACTCCTCATTATACCTTCAATAAATTTCCCCATTTTCCAGATAAAATCGTATGAATGAAAACATCATTATCGTAACTCTATTATTTTACGTGAAACGTGGACAAGAATGACACAACAATATAAACATAGAATGACACGTGTCCTACCAAATTGTTATTAAAATATTCGACATGAATCCACAAATTGAATCACATCACTACTGCAATATTTCGGAATTTATCTTTTGATATTTTTGATTTCGCTGAATTTCTCTCATGTCATGGGTACACATATATTATAACTCTAAAGGAAATCGACTGCAGTGAAAGAAATATTGGAAGATGGTCGCTGTAGACTATAAGGGTTGAGAGAACGGAGTGTGATGGAGGAGAAAAAATGATGAAAGAAAAAAAAAACGAGTGGATAAAAATCGCTCGAAGGGTGGTATATGAAGAAAGAATGGGAAAAAGGAAAGACGTGTGACGGAAAAGTGTCTTTATATTATATATGTATATATATTTAAGCAAAAGTTCGAAGTGAAAAGCCTTCAGGTGAAGAGTGGAATAGGAAATGAGGAAAGGGGATGGTGCAGTTTATATATATGGATGGGGATGCATTAAAGTTTTTAGAAATTTTATATAGAGCACGTTCGTATGGTTACAGTATCACATTCATGTGGATTATTATTATACAGTTCACAAAATCAAATATGCACATTGAATCGTTCATTGATGACGTTTTCATTTTATCGTTTTGAAATGTAAATAATTTTTTTTTTGTATCTGGTTGGATATTTTATTATTCATTCTGTCCACAGGAGAATTTTTATCAATTGTACGATCACCTATACGAATGGTAATTTTTTTTTCCCGTCTGAATATTTGTGCAGCATGCACAAATGTTCTGTTTAATTTAAAATTGTTGTTGAGATGGAATTTGAGAGGGTTAAAATATTTTTCCAGTTGGGTATTTTCAATGAATTCACTGTGAAAGTATGTGAGAGTATGTTTATTCAGATATTGAGGGAAATTTGCAAACTTTTGCAGAGAAATTTGAGTTTTTGTTGGAGTATGTTCAACGATTTACTTATAATAAAAGTTCAATCGTGTGAATTTACGGTGGAATTTTTTGTTCACGGAATAGGAGGATCGATAAATTGAGCACGAATCATCCAATTTGCATGGTTTTTACATGGAATTTTTCACAGAGCATTTCTGATTATTGTCAACCGTGGCTGAATTTTTTTTTCCTATCCCCAGTTGAATTTTTCCGTTCGTTGCAGCTTTTGTGGCTGAATTTTTGCGAAAAGTTTTGATACATTTATAAACGATATGTGAAAAAGAAGTATCGAAAATTTGTGTGTGCAACTACACCTCATGAAAATCCCTTCCCTTTATTTCAACAAAACACTCCTTTTTTGTCAAATTTTTTTTTCACTCGAAGTGATCCTGAGATATTTATCCCAACGAAAGGATTTTCCAAGAGCTCTCACAAGTCCACTGTATAACTCACTCAATGTCCAATCTCATTCAATAAACTTTGCTGCAACCAGTTTTATTTATTAAAATAGTTTGATCTCTCTATAAAGCACCCTCAAAAAGCTACAATAATTCACCATTTATTTATCATCACTATGTAAATAGAAAAATAATTTTTCACAATATCCACTTCATCAGAAAATTAAATAATCAACGTTAAAGTTTTATTCTCTCACATTATTTGTCAACGACAAACTTCGAATGAAATTCTCTTTCATATGATTTCGCTTTGGCAAAAGTCAAACAACCAAATTCCACGGTGTCGCTCACCTTTAAGAGAGTAAACATTTTCAAATCCTCGAGTATTCAAATAATTTTTATTATCATTTCATATTTTAATTTGCAATTCCTTGAGAACTTTTGCCCCGGGTCACTGTCTTCTAGTTTTCGACTCAGTCGTCTTCATATAAATATATGTATATCAGTTTGAATTTCAAATTAAAGTCCCTCTACAAATTCCCAACCGTCGTTTGCATGGTTCTGATGTTATTCACTTTGCAAACGATTCCATTGCTGTCACCACCATTGCCAGTATCCCCTTTATCGAACCAATTCATCCTTTATACTGGTATTTAGGTAAACATATTGTACATCAATCTGAAGCCGTATGACTGTAGCTGCGACCAATTCATAGTTGGGTTAAATTAAACATCCTCGAGGCCACTCTCAAATTTTTTCCTCTATCCCTTATGTGTATTTTCCCCCTTTTCCGTTATTTTTTCGTCATTTTTTTCTTTCTTCTCGTCTTTTCAACTCTATTTCTTCTCTGTCAATTTTTCTCCTCTTCGTTTTTCTTTTTTCCATCGGATTCGTTGCTTACTGTGTCGTCGCCAGAAATCTACCCTTCTTTCTTTTTTATTTTCCAACCCCCTCCCCCACGATCCTCTTGTCATTGTCGACGTCCCAGTTATATATGTGAAATCCTCTTGCCTTATCCCTTCTATCCGAAAATGAAAAGTCGTTTGGTGAGGTCACTTGGTATAATTAATCCAGGAAAAGAGATAGAGAAAAGAGGTATAAGGAGGAAAAATGCGACTGAATAAATACAGTGAGTAGAGTAAAATGAAATTAAATAGTAGAAAAAAAAATTAAATAAACCATAGCTAATAAGATTAATTTTTTTCTCCCCCATCTTTATATACACAACCCGTATTTATTATATTTCCGTCCGGAAGTTCATAGCCTCTCATTTTTTCTCCTGTACTTATGCAAAAGTCTATGAAAAATGCATATACAGCGCTTGAAATGTAAAAATAAAATAAAATGAAACAATAATAATAAATATAGTGAATGCAAATTTACCATGTTGGCACCAACACAACGACAGCATAAACAAGAGATGAAAATGTAAAAGAAAAAGGAACAGCGGAAATAGCCAAAAAAAAAAATGTCATAAAACAATAATGCAAATATCGAAAAATAAGTGGAGAAATAAATAAAAAATATGAAACACTTTGGAATATATAAATTTTTTATTAATGCGTAGCCGATGTATACAATTATATTCCTGTGTGAAAGCCCTCCCCCCCTCTCCCAAAGTACATCCGCTTATCGGAAAAATAATAAAAATCCTTTTCCCATATCACTGCATCCTTCCATACATACACCGATGTATAGGTATGCTTAAAACATCTACAGTTATACAAAGTTTCGTGTTGGGAAGTCGGTTGCACGCCCGGGTATCCGCTCGTATATTTTCCAACGGATTTTCCTGGCCCGCCATGGGCTGCGACATTCTTTCCCTGCACCACACGCGAAGAATAAGAAATATTTATTATATATACTTCGTATGTGGAAATAAAAATAAAAGTGGGATGACATGAGGTAGAGTTAGAAACAGGACATTGCATGAGAGGATATAAAACAACATTATCCGATTTGTGGCCGATTGATATAAGAAGGAAGGAAATATATCTCAAAGATAAATAAAGAACTAAATAAAACACCTACAAAGACTTCGTTATTTATTTATCTATCTATTATTTATATACTGAAATATTTATTCAATCGAGAATATTTTAATTCCCATCGCTCTGCCCATTACACTTCAACTAAATTCAATGAAACGATCATGTTGCACAGAAGAAAGAATAAAGTACACAAATATAATTCACTAAAGTAAATTTCTCGCTGTATTATATTCTATAATAATATTCCAGATAAATTTGTTACCGCAATGGTGGTTGAATACGTGCGATGGGGAAAACGAGAGCAAAGAATGTACGAATACATGGATGCGCGCACACACATACGCCATATGGAAAAGAATTTTACTGAAATTGAGGTTGAGGTTATATTACATACGGTTCAATAGTGCACTTGATAGCTGTGAAGAAAAGCCAAATACATATATACATATATAATCCTTCGCTTTTCTCCCCCACCCATATCAAAGTGGATATAGTGCACAAGAAAAGTGACTGTGGTACAACATAAAAAAGAGAAAAAAAAAATCTTACAAGAGTTGTTGCATGGAAAAGTAAAAGAATATAAATATAAAGAGGAGCAGTACAGACGTAAAGAGGAAAGAAAAAAATTAAAAAGTTGTGAGAGCGAGTGACGAGAGAGTGAGTGAAATGGTGGTTGGATTTCTGGTGGCTTGGGGAAAATGAAACAGAACCCATACACAACTATGCTGATATGTAGATGTACCAGAAGTACACCCCTAACTCGAGAATATATCTACATATGTGTATATACAAGACCTACATGTGTATATTTCTGAAACCCATAGAGGTATATATATATATTTGTGTGGGAGGGTGGATCGTTGTACAGAAGAGGCCGAGATGTAGTTACCATAAATTTCATACGCTCGAGCATGGCGAGAGAGTGAGAGAGCGAGAGAGTGAATTCATGCTTAATATAATACGTCCGCGTGTGCATATAAGATGCATATTCCACCAACTCTCCCTGTCTCACCCTTCGTCTTTCCCCATCCACTCACTGTCGTACACTACATCCTAGGATATGCACATGATGCATCTTCAGTTTGGGCGAAAGGGGTTGGTGCACATGGTTGACAACAGACACACATACAGATTTGTGCTTTGGGTCACGTTGTGGTAATAAATAAATGTAGAGATTGAATTCCATGAGGATGAAATGCCAATTGTCATCGTCTGAGATCTGTATCATATTATTTGATTTAATGCGTTGGTCGTTAAGTGATCTGGCCACTTTGACTTTTGTATTTATTCGTAATTCGTTTTGTTTTTCTTCGTGGGTTCTTAATGGATGTTTGAGGTTTGTTTTACCAAGTGGGATTGCATTTCGTGGGTGGATGAAGGATGGTTTGATTAGCTAAAGAAAATATTTCATTGCTGGTTAATTGATGAAAGTTGATGATGAGTTGGGAAACATCGAGGTACTCACTGAAGATTTTCATTCTGTTCATGTTATAATTATGATTGTTTGGAGTGCAATTTGTATTGGTGGATTTTTAGCTGTATTGATTGAAACGTTTTGTTATTTTGTATTATTTTCTCATGAGCTGTTGTGAATTTTTTCATTTTCACTACCCGGTTTTTTTTGTACGTGAAAAAAAAAACATGTTAAACTTTAGTCATCCAAAGTCACGTTCGTTACGTTCGTTATGAGACAGGAGCCATTAAAGTTGCGAAAATTTTTATTTATTTTTTAACATGATATGTTCAATGTAATTTTACAACGGTGCACTTTCATTATTGTTTGTTTTCTCACTTAACCGGGCGAAACAATTGAAGATATTTATTCATTTGAACCGGTAGAATTGTGTTAGCAGTCACCCCAGACACTTTTTAAATTCTCCTCTGAATTTCATCAATTGACAATTCGACCGGCAGATGTTCGTATAAAAATTAATAGAATTCTGGTAGATTTGGGTTGAAATGGGGGTTGATAGCGATTGGTAGATTGATTTGGCGAACTGAAAATGGAATTGTCGAATGGACTGCGTTGACGACTACGTCCTCGATTAAACTACGATGAAATTGTCGTATTGAAGGTAACAGCGAGGAGCAAATGTATGTTGCGGGGAGATTGGTGTATATTGGAGGGGAAGTGGAGAGTTGAGTGTGATAGTGGTAGTAGTTGTAGCAGTCGTAGGAGTAGAGGGTGGTGTGGTGCAGTAACAACAGCAGGGTGTGGTGGAGAATTGATGCTGTTACATGGTAACATGATGGGTACGCAACTAGAAATTGACTTGGTACATTCAAGTTGATAGAACAACTGAAGTTGTCTGCTGCGGAACGCGTCAGTGAACATTCAAAGGACGAACTCGTGAACAATTGGGTTGAATTAATTTGGTCGGTTTGTAATTGACAACAGCGATCGTTATGTTAAACTGTATGTAAATACGATTACACATGATAATTTAGTTAAAATCCCTGGAGTCTTTTCCTCTGATTTGTCCATTCTCATCATCATTGTTGAGTGGATTCACGAGAACCTGTTTGGTTTATCCTCCAGCAACGAAATTATGTAACTGTGGTCGGAGGTGAGCTCTCAGTTACGAAGAAATAAAAGTTAAAGTTGAGCTTGCATTAGATTGTTAGGGTCATGATGAAGGTGATGAGAAATAGAAATATTCCTGGACTGAAAACGTCCAACTTGATGTGGCATTCTTTCATGATATTCCACTCTGTTAGCAGAGGATCCTTTCATTCTTGCATTGAGTCACAAACTTGATGATATACGCGTTAGAGTTTTCTAATTTAAATGTTTGATGTTGAATCGTGTCTTTTGTCTAGGCTATGAACTTGCCGTACGCGTTTCTTGGTCGAAGTTTGAATTGTCGAATGAAATAAGAGCAGTTCTATGTCTCCTTATTCGTGTCTTCTCTATACATCTCTAGTGACTTGGTAGTTTTCACTCTTCTCATTCGTTTTTTTCTCCCTACATTACCACTATTGTTCTACAATTCCGTCGCCATTAACGAGCGAGCACCTCCATCGTGTACGTTGCTTCGTTGCTTCACAACCCCGTGGAGAATCTGTGAAAAACTTTTATTTTTTCTGTTTTTCGTTTGCCATCTTTTTTTTTTCATTTGTTGTTAGTCCTTTCTCTTATCCATCTTCTATTCCCATTGTTCCCCATTATCCTGTTGCTTTTTGTTTGTTTCCGTTGCTTGCTCATGAAAACCTTTAACGATATATTGGTGGGATCATGTGACGTGTTGCACAGTCTTTTCAGAGATTTAACGATCCACCTTACTGCTGCTTCTGCTGTTACAAATTCAATTTGCGGAAGTTCGAAAAATAATTTAATGAACGTTAGCGTTGGAGATCCTAAATTCATTTTCATCATTTTCATTTTCCCATTGGAGGTAAAGTGCTGCTAAATTATATCTATATACAGTGCAGCATTGCCACACACTGGCAAAATGTAACGCAATAAGTTTTAGTAAGAGAATATACGAGGGATGTACAAAGAAGTTTTGTTTAGGGGTTGGTGCAGCGCGAATGTTGAATCTCACCTCAGTTGCGACTTTGGAATACTCGAATTGCGTCTGGGATTCATCCTCGTGCTCTCTATGTCTATAAACCGTGTGAACTTACATATATTACATAAATATCTACATATGAGTGCAAATCTATATGCGTGTATGTGTGTGTGTAACACAATGGTGAGAGCAGCAGCGTAAAGGATAAACTTAGAAGCGAACACGGAAGCAAGAGAGAAATTGAGAGAGCGAGGGTGAAAAGTGGTTAACTGGGTTTCGCGCCAAATGTCGGGTGGAAATGGCCGTGGAACAGCCGGGATTATTCATTCTATATTTGACTTTCATTCTATATCCTCTATATCACTTCTCCATGTTTTTTCCCCTCTATTCGAATCTGAGTGAAAGAAAAAAAAAAGAAGGAAGGAAAAAAAAAATTGTGTTCTGACATCTGTTGGATTCTGAGTGAAATTGCGCCAGTCATTGTGCCTCGGGATAAATTCAAATGATAGAAGAGCAATTAATCAATTATTTGAACAACATGTAGACGATATTTCTATATGAAAAATGGATTGGTCGAATGAAATATTGTCGCATAGCGAAATCAATACTCGCTTATATATATAGACACATAAATTCTTGTGAATGGTAATTGCATTTAATTATTATTCTATATGGGTAGGTCACGTTCAATATATCAAGATAGCAGGCAATTTTATTAAATTAATTAATATGTTAATATGAATTTAATTCATTAATATGCAATGGTTGTAATTGATCACTCACTTGGAATATCCCATACGCTGTGCTGTATTCATTGGTCCTAAAGGAGAACGGTCAGTATCACAACTCCATCGTTCTCGTTGTCCTCAACAGTTGTCGAATTGTAATTAAACACCAGTGAGGTGGAAAATATTCATACGAATCGCGTCGATACCTCGTGTCATAATATGATCAATTGATAAATGCCATATTTCAAATGATGATCAAATGATATTGGGGAATTTGATGAATGTTGTCGCACTCGTGGTTATGAAATTCGTACGGAATTCTCTGATCAGCATGGCGATAGCTATACCGTGTTCATGAATTGCTTATTCAGTTGGTTGATGGTAGTTGCCTTTGTTCTCGGATATTGGCTTGGATGAAACGAAAAAAAAAAAAACGTTCACAAATAACCGCAGACACTAAGACGCTTTGAGCTGGTACTCGTCGTTCAATTGCCCTCTATCCTGAGGATCCTTCGCCTCGTCATGCTTTGGCAATGTTGCGCAGAATGCCGTTTTTTTCAAACACATATGCAGACGCATATGAGGAAGAATGAGAACGTTGGTGGATACATGTGTGGAGAAAAAAAAATGAATCTATGGATGTAGATATGTTTGTGTGTTGTGTAGTTGATACTTGACGCATTTAGTGTTTGCAACACGTTTTATTTTTCTCTTGCACTATTCTTGAGGCACGCACTCACTCAGCACTCACCCCTTTCTTTTTTTTTTGTACACTCGGGCCTCGTCGTGGCGGTGGCGTTCGCCTTGACTGAAGAGAGTTTATACCAAGCACTGAGGGAAAAAGTGCCGCTAGAAGAGTGACAAGAGATGGAGGCGGAATGGTAGAAGGGGATGAAATGAGCGGACGAGGAAGAGAAAGCGAGAGAAAGAGGAGGGCACAAGGGGGTGGAAAATGGTGCGAACGTGGGCGATGGAGCTAGTGGGAGATGGTGAACAGGGACATTGGAATGACGGTGAATAGGGTGGGGGAGGAAGATTGGTAGTGGGAATGGGGGGCATGAGATGAAACTCTGTATTGCGTTGCGCGTTCCGAAAGGCACGCGAGTACCACTACAGTCAGCGGCCAAAACGCTGAAGCCTAACACTACCGAGTCCTTGGTGCCGCTTTTCCTCCACTATTTCGCCTATATCAAGGGCGCCTGTGCGGTCGAGGCTGGCGCGCACAACGTACTGAGCCCATATACGAGCCCGGGAACACCCGAGAGTAACCCACGCAAGCTATCCCGAAAATCCGCGAAGATCGTCGATTCGATACACTCGAGGTCGCGCGGACGCCAAGCGCGGCTAAACACGAGGATGCTGTTAGAAGGCCACGAGAGCATCTCGTGAGTGGTCTATTGACGACGAATTACTTTATAATATATTTAATGAGCAAAAGTGTGCACACTTTAGGGCTTTTAAAGCATCAAACATTCATCGCATTTGCTTGCACGGCTTCAAAATTTTCGATTCGATGATTGTTCAATTTTTTTCTCGTCTTGTTGGTGCAGCGGTAAATTGTCGGGAAAAGCTTGGGAATTGATTGCGGGTCTGTTGAGAAAGATTCGTTTGTTTATCTTTTAAGTCAGTACGAATTTATCTTCCTCGGTGTCACGTCACGTATCACACTAATACATCTGGCAATATCCAATCAAATCTATTTATACTGGAGGAAAATTTCCGTTAAAGTTCTTTGATGGTTAACCAAACATCACCCGATTATATCTAATGATTCTATTTTGAGGGTAGATCACGTAATAAATGCCGATCTTGTAATGTCTTTCATTACTGGGTTAAGCAAATTGATCAATCAAATCTTGAACGAAGGCGAACGTGATGCTGAGACTTGGGGGATGTAGGTGAGTGTGAAAGCGTCTGATCTTCAGGTCAGTGATAACAGACTGTTCTATACAGAATAGAAAATTCGAAGATGCATATTCACGTATACACATATACATCTGTAAAGTTTCACACGACAGCTGTGGGATGATGAAGAACACAGAAGGGTGGCGGAAAGGTAACTGCGAAAAGACCGCGGGGGATAGTCAAGAGATATTGATCTTTGGCTAAAGTTCGTTGATGTTCAGTGACTAGCGGGGTGGCATAGGACCTTTAGGATCAGAGGAATAGCGCGATTATCATGAATTTTTTATATATACGAAAATGGCGGGCGTATTTGGAATTCTCTACTTGGACCTCATCTGGGACGAGAGTTATCGATCGTTGGCAAAGGGGGCACGGGGACACGGGGGGCACCGGAGTATACACTCGTTGATGGGGTGGCTGAGAGGGGGTGTAAAAGTCCAGGGGTTGGTTCTCTAGAAGGCAAAGACAAAGCGACGACTTTGCGGGGGGGACACTTTTACACTGCCAGGATTTCTCAAATGTTCCTTCTCGTCGAATTTTTTTTGGGTATCCTCGTAGTTCTTTTTTTTTTCTCTTTGTTTCTTCTCTCCACAACGAGTTACTTTTTTCCATGCTTTTATTTTGATTTTTTTTGCCTCGTTCGTTTCCCGGAATGTTCTCAGTTCTTTTTCGTTTTCGCTTCCTCTTTTTGCGCGACGAGCCCACGCGCGAGGTTTGTTTGAAGGGCGCTGTAGAAACTACCCTCTCAAGCGTTGATTGGATTCGCTCGGAAGACTGCACCAACTTATCCGAATTGTTTTATTCCCACTTTCAACCCTTATCGCTGAAGGAGTTCGATCGAAAAGTACTTACCCCTCTGACGTGCCATGTCCTCTATAACTTGCGTTGAGAACTGTATATCACTTTTATACACGGTCCATTAGAATAAAAATTAATCTCCCAACCCCAATGATTCCTATTATTTTTTCCCCTTGAATAAATTTCCATGAGCGTTTTTCTTACCATTGTAGATAATTTTTCATCGCCCCCTTTTCTTTCACGTGGGCTGTTTAAAAGTTGCTTTTTTCCATTTCATTCTTGGGTTTTCTCAAAAGTATACGAACTTTTATAATGCTTGCACTTCATTTTAATCCCACGATATACCGCCATCCACCTGACGCTTTTCAACCCCGTCTAATTCACTCCCCGATTAGCGTCATTGTTGTTATCATTATTAACGTTGCTCGCATTCCGCATTGCGGTCTCGAAGGACCTACGTGACCTACGACCTCCTCATCTCGCGCTCTCCCACTCTAACACAAACCAACTCGCTTCACCCTCTTTCGCTCCATATTCAGATCCCCTTCATTCGCACCCACCACTTTGCTCCTCTCACAGCCTTCCTCTTACTTTCTGCCTCTTTCTATCTTTCTCTCACTCCCTCTCTCGATAGACCAACGCATCCCCAAGTCACAGTGCCCTCACGAGTCTACTCTCTCTCTAATTTTCCTAATTGCCAAAATTATTCCCTCTGAGTTTCGAGTGACGAAAAAAAAATATATCGCCAGCGAAAAAGTTAGCGACCCCATCTCGTCTCTTCTCTCTTCGTTTTTTCATCCCTTATGTGTTGAGAGTTTGAAAAATGACAATTTTTATCTGTGATTCCAGGATTCTTGGCAATGGGGATTGAAAAATTCCAGCTAAAATAAAACTGCGAGAAGTGCATGTACATACATGCATCAGCGTTAGGCATCCAGAAGATTTCCAATAAAAATTCCACTTACGTCGTCTATTTTTCTATCAACGGAAATGGAGTTGAGGGAACTATTCTGATTTGTTGCTTTGTTATGCACCGTTACAAGTTATGCATGTAGCTGTTCAAATGAATACAAGGTGATGATGAATTATGAGCACAATTTTCAATCTCCCATATGTCAGTCATCAATCTTTACGAATATACTTTTACGAGAAAAATTGTGGATTTGGAAAAAAAAATATGACAGTGATTCTCATGAAATAACAAATAAAATTAATGGATCATATAATATATTCAATTACCTGCAAATGGAACTGTATTTTCCAATTTTTCATTAGCAATATCTATTTAATTACAAATATACAATCCTAAACTTACAATTAATTATTGGAACACAATTTAATATTTTTGTATGATAAATATCGCACCATTACCTACCGACTATGGCATACATAACATATTAATAAATTACAAATTAATCGTTCAGCCAAGAGCACAGAATTTTTAATTAGAACAACAACAAATAATCTGTTATAATATCGCTAAATTATCAGGATAATCCGAATTAAACATGCGAAAATAAATAATAGACAGGATTGAAAATAGTTCGGCAGTACCATCAGCCCAACAATCGATCACAGATAACAGTGATGCGACAAATTCTTTTTTCCAATCCACCGAGAATGTTATAAACGATGAACGAAACGAGAGATAAAATATAAACCACATTCATCTTGCGTTCATAACCAATATAAAAAAAAAATTCACCCAAAAAATACTTGGGATTATTTTTTTTTTCTTCTCCAATTCATATTTATCATCGCTCTCCCCTCTTCCACCATATGAAAATTCATTCACAAGATTTACACAACCCACACACGTTTTCAAAGCTCATCCACTGTGTATACACATTTCCGTTTGCGTACGTTTTCATCTCCTACGGGGCGCATGTTATTGGTAACATGCGGAATCACACTCGCGGGACCACCACAACAACACAGTCGTGTCAGAATAGTGGAGCGTAAGGGTGCAAGAGGGTGATGGGAAGAGCGAGAGAGAGCGGAATAGAGGAAGAGCTGGGTTGCTTTGTAAACTTGTTGAAACTCAGCATAGCTCGTCTCCCAGTTGCTTTTCCTTCCTGTTACCTTTCATCGTGTCGTTCCGTAACCTCCGCATCACCTTGCTCATGCTGACACTTGGACCACGATGCACATCATCCTTTCTCATTCATTCACATCCAACGTATATCTATTTCTTACTTGGTTCACTCATTCGCTTGCTACTGTAAGTATATATAAACTTTGTGCAAACACCCAGCATCGTGCATATACCAACACCACTAATACCCTTCACCACAAGCTCGTTGAGTAAAATCTTGTTTGTTTAGGTGATGGCAAAGAACACACAAAACCCCTTGGGATGAAGGTGTACGCGATGAGAGAACTCCCACTTCATTTATAAGGGTAATTGAAGTTGCGACCATTCAAACTCGAGTATCGCAAATGACTCAATTAAAACTTTTTCCTTCCCAAATCTTTTTTTTTTCTCTTTCATTTCCATAATTGCATAAATAATTGGTGTGAGGGTTTTTCAGAGTGAGAATGCAGGGAAAAAAGTGGTCGTCAGATCCCGTTATTGATTTGTTTGTTATTCACGGTAACAAAATAATTTATGTCTCAATATGGCGATTTTATCTTGATTATGAAAAATTTATAGATGGCAGACGATCATAATGTTTCACTCACGATCAAGTGTTGTTGTTGGAAATGAAATTCCTGCAATACCATCTGATGATTATATAGGTGTTATTTTTATTTATATTTATTTATTTATTATCATCGTGTGGTAATGTCGGAATTAATGTTTCATGCAGACATTAGAGTTTCCGTATACCATTTGTATCAAATTTGCATTGTGATATTCCCTGAGATGGCAGGCTGGAGCATTTGGTCATTCTATCTCACTGTCAATAATTTACGAATCTTTTTCAAGCAGCTTGAAGTCGTCTGAAATGTATAAATGAAATGGCTTCATACAAAAGGCGGTGCTAAAAAAAAGGCAGAGATGGAAATTCGGGCGATCGTCATTATCGAATTGAATTCTTTCGCATTATTTCCCGGACATTTGTTGAAATAATTTGACATTTCAACACAAATTATATCAATTGACACAACTGATTTATTCAATCAACCACACATTTTTTTTGTACACAAAATAGCATGAGGAAATGGGGCGAAAAACATTGAAACACTGACTACCACTTTTCTCCTGCAATGAAGTGAATAAAAAAAAATTTAATCCCCATGTCGCACCCTCGATCACCGTGCATCACACATCACCGCAACGTTATGTTTATTATTTCTCAAGACAATGAATCTTTCACGATCGTTATCGATCTGTGAATCGTTGGTCCTGCGGCTTGCCACTCTCCCTCCACATACACACAAACATATTATAGATTGTCGTCGATTTTTTTTATATGTCAACGGAGCGGTTGAGGCATAATCCAAACTCGGTAGGCGCTGATTAGGAGAACGCAGCACCGACAACAATTGCTCGTGCCGCGTCATTTCTATTATTTTTATTCATCTCATTCTCTTTTTTGTGCGTGTTGATGCCTGGTGCAACTTGTTCCCTTTTCATTTCTCTTCTCTTGATATATACATATATATAGAACTCGCCCTCTCACGCACGCCATTTTGCTCATTTTATTCGGGTGGTGAGCGAATGCGCTTGTCTTTTATTCTCTTCGTGTTGAAATTCTTCAACGAGTCTCTTGAGAGGAACTGGACGACGCGCGGACACAACCGCGCAGCCATTTGGAATTCGATCAGAAATATTTGAAGTGGCGCCCTTTTCTCTCTCTTTATATATATGTATAGTATACATATATACACAGAAACATTCAGAGCACATCTTTTCTCATCGTCTTTCTCTTTCACTTGTTTCGCCTGTCCCGCCAATGGCCCCGACGACGAATCTCTTTTAGCTAATGCATTCGGTGGCGCATCAACGATTTTTAGTCGCTCACCGTCGCCTTGGCATTTAATAAATGCATTCACCCTCTCTCTTGCTCATTCACTATTTGCTTCACTTCTTTTTTTTTTTCACTCACTGTCATGCTTTGTGAACAGTCCAAACTCTTGTCTTGCAATAATTTCGCGTGGGCTACTGAAAGAATTTAAATTAGCCCACCGGTTGGTATATATCGAACTAGCTGAAATTAATTGATTTATGGGATCCAATCGGCGCGGGTGATCACAAAGGATGAAAGCGCATGAGACATTATGTATATAATAGGTATATGTGTATACATAAAAATAGTGGAGAAAGAAAACAATGTCGTCGCGAGCCTGTTCAAACTTTTATTCTTGTATGGCGCCTTGTTCTATATCGCGTATGTTTAAAATATATATATGTGGCATGTGGCAAATAAGAAAAAGAATTTATACAAATGTATAAGGATGAAGAGGGAAAAAATTGAGACGTTTAATGTGGTTAATAATATGTGAATGTTTCAGTTGGAAATTGTGAATAGGGGTTGAAGAAAAAGTTTGATGTAACTTGCAATGTTACGTATTGCACAGAGGAATTTTCATTTTGTTTCAAGTTCGGTTGTTTTGTTACAGGAATTTTTATATTTGTTTTATTGAGGTGTTTTATTTTGAGTTCTGGTGGTTTTAAGCTTTTGCGTGTATAAAGTAATTATTTCTCTCAATGTATATAATTATGTGATAAAAAAATCAATTTGCGGTATATTTCAAGTTGAATCGATTTTTTATTTATATAAAGATATGGGTTTTACGTGTTTAGTTGCGCGCCATTTTGTTGATGGCACATTATAGCTCGCTACAAGCGCCAACTATACAAAAGACCCATCGCGTGTTGGCTAATGAGAGTAATCACTTAATAAAGATGGCAACAAAGATCGCGTGACTTGGTGTATATCGCGCAAACGTTTGGCAAACCATGAATCAATATTTGATAATTGTGATATTTTTTTGGCTGGCATTGGAAGATCAAGGAAGAGAAGATGATAAAAAGGAGAAATTAATTCTGCAGGAAATGGAAATTGGAAACATTCTATTATCGTATTCATGAGAATGAATTGGAGAAATAAAATGTGCCAACATATTCGATAATGCATTGATGGCAAAAATATTTACATTCGTGTTTATGGTAGGGATGTTCAAGTGGTGCAAATATTTCCCCCTCAATAGGGAAAAAACCCCAATCAGTAAATATTATAAATATATGTTGAGTAAATCCTTTCTATTCACCAACTGCTACTTATTCCGATCATTTTCCCAATTGAGTTTCACAAAATGGAAGAACCTTTTGCACCCCTGATGATGCACATCGTTCAGTGATATTTTGCATGGGATCATCAGTCAATATAAGAGTTGACATACCATGAAATAAATATATTTGTGACTGCGTAACGAACAAAAAAAAAGGGTAAAACATCAGGATCGAATATAACGTACATTATATACAAACGATTGGTACAGATATTTTTTTAACATTGAGTATCGTTCCCCATTACCTCTCTCCTCCTATTGAAATGGAAGAAACTCGTCGTCCCATGAAAATTTGCGGGTCTAAATTTTCCACACATGATTGCAACTCGTCATCATCCATCACAGACTCGATGAAAAATAAAAAGAGAGAAAAAAAAAATAGTGAAAAGTATAAAAAATCCGTGAAGAGTGATCGTTGAACGATTAAAAAATATAATAATAACATGATTTTAAGTTCACAACGCACCAACTAATCGACTTGGAGAGTTATGTGCATTCGATCTGCTATGATATTTGTATGTGTGCATGCATGTTGGTGCGTGCATATAGAAACGATGTTTTTAGGTGGAATAGAAATCCATTTATCATTTTTTTTTCTTTCCAGAGGGACAGTTCACCAGGGGGTCATGTCACACACAAAACATTTCATCAAAAAATCCACACACATCCACATCTTGTGAGAAATATCATTTGTTATCTGAAATAAAAAAAAGTTATTCCTTCTTTATATCGATTTCCATCGAAATACTTTTCACCTTTAATTTCACATTTTTTACACTGGTGGAATTTTTCTTTTTTTCATTCTGAAACGATTCGTGTTCGTTGTAAAAAGGGTGGTTCATAACTTCGTGTTCTGTGCACACAGCGAATGAGAGAAGAGTGAAGAAATCCGTTGAATTAAATATTGCAGACTTGAATTTCTTATTTTTATGTTCTCTATGCAGAGTGAGAATATGTGAAAAGAAGAAATTATAATTTACTATTAAAATACTCAGGGGTTTGTTCGTTGGTTCAAGATACAACTCAGAAAAAAAGGACTAAGGGCTACAAATTTAAAGGGTTATAAAACGTTGGAACTCTTGTGGTTTAGAAAGGTGGAAAGAAATGGGAACAAGATGCGAAAAAAAAGGGGTTGAAGTTTTATAACGAAGAGAGAAAGATAGGGAGAATTGGTAGAAAATGATAAACAGGGTGAATCTTATTCAAATAGCAGACAAGATTCAGGATTTTGAATCTAACCCTCCATAATTGTCGTGTGTATGTGTTTATACATGAGCAAGTGTGTGTTTGACGTGGTTTTTTATTTTCTCAACTATATCTATTCACAAAACCATCCTGAATTATACCTGAGTCCTGGGAAAAAAATTCTCCGTTCATATTCCCTCGATTGCTCCGATTCCTCATCATCTCGCGAGCGTTTTCATTATTCTCGTCGTTAACCTCTTCGTCATTTTTATTTTTTTACAGTCATTCAATGAAGAAAATATTCACGAATGATATAATTTTCTAACTGGGTGTGTAACTATTCCACATTGCGTAAAAATTCTCTTTATACATGAAATTCTCTCTCCACTGTTCCACCCTATTTTCTATCCAATCGCCTTAAAAGAGGACAATGCTATGAAATCGACACCGTCATGCCGGCATCGGAGGAAACATTGTCGAATACCAAAGAGAAAAGTTAAAGCAACATAGGAAAATATATCGAGGATAAAAAAAAAGAGAAAAATAAGAAAAAAAAAGAAGAAAGAAATATTCACGTCTTCTACGCAGTCGGACGTTATCGGGATCTTGCGTCAAACTCGATCTGAAATGAAACCAACAAGCGAGAAGGAAAATACAGACAGTAAGAGGGGAGATTGAGTGAGTTTGAATTCTTATAAGGTGGTAAGGAATATACAAAAAAAATAAATAAAATAAATAAAATCATCGTGTTGAAGGGAATGAAAAAAAATATAATAAAAATTCGGAAACATCCTGAAATCTCTTGAGAAAACACAGCTGGTATGGGGTTATACACACCACCACCATAGCAGGTAAATTGTGAGGTGAAAAAAAAGGTTCATGTATAGAAATGAAAAGGAGCATGAGCAGACCCAAAAGATGTCATCTTGCGCAATTTTTTTTTCTCCTCATTTTTTTTTCTATAAATCCCTCTCTCTCTCCCTTACATTTTTATGAGTATTAGGATTTTGTGTGTGTTTGAAATCCCTGTGCTGTCTGTGCACCCCTTTCGCTACTCAAATGTACGAGTTTCATATGCCTTTTTTTTATTTCATATTTTTTTTTTATACATGATCCTCGTCCCGCTGGGAATAGTCATCCCCATTCTATGGAAAATCCTTTTTTTGGATTGTATAAAAATATGTGTATGCATGTGGGTACTTGAGCATGTGTGTCCATGGTTTGAACCAAAGGCTAAAGAGTCCAACCTCTATGTAAGAGCTATTTGATTTTTAGTCCTTTATTTATAACGTACATTCGCAATACAACGGAGTACATACTTCAATTTTTTTGCACTTGAGTTAATTCTCAAAAAGCTGAATTAAATGTTTTTATGTAACGTCAATAATTGAATTAAGAAATATTTCCACAAGTTTTTGTTCAGTGGTAACGAAGTTGTGTTCAAGATCTCTACAGTAAAATTAATCATTGGTCACATGAAATCGAAAATTGTGCACGGGACAATGACAATGGTGACATAAAAGCAAAGAAAAATTAAAAATCGAGAGATTAGCAGTGAGAAAATTCAAAAATTGCAAGAAATGTTTGTCAACTCGCGAGGCGCTCAAAATTTTTTCCCTTTTGGAAGCTCCTGGTTTTCTTTTTTTCCCCCATCATATTATACGATCGTGTTCATTGTCCTCCTGGTTTTTTCGATGTGCGTACAGAGTCCGATGTACAACACAGCGTGAAAGAGCGAGAGAGAAGAGTGCGTACTCGCGCGCGAGACCCTTCTTCCTACGATTTATATTATTATTATCATTGTTTTTTTTTTTCGGTCCTTAACCCCTTTTTTTCCGTCAGCTGCACACCACGTTCGACATCTGTACGTTCTTCCTCCTTTTCTCTTCTTCTGATTTCATCCAGCTCCAACTCTCTCTTTCATCGTTTCCTCTCTCTCATTTCATTTTCTATAAACACTTTGGCATAACTGTTGTTACGTCGTGACAAGATTTTTTTCATTCTTCCTTTTTCTTTCTTTTTTTTCTTCTTTTTTTTTTTTTACAAGAAACAGGAAGCAAATCAACAACGACAAATCTCTTGACTGTCTTTATCTTGATATAGAGAGGACTCTCTGTGTTTACCTCAGATAATTCAACTGATTTGATTCCTTCTCTGTGTTGTCGCGCCCTCTCCATACATATATACACTCATCGGATTTTTTATTCGATTGTGGGAAAACGTTTTTTTTTGTCGCTGGAGAGAGAAAAAGTGGTGAAAAAAAATTTTTTCCATCTGTTGTAACATGAAACGTGACTCTGGATTATTTTTATGGATTTTCCACATCAGATGCACCATGTTGAGCATTATTTTTCTCTTTTTCAAAGAGTTACACAATATCGTGCTCTGCAATAATATATTTATACAAAATTCTTCAATTTCTTCCAAAAAAATATGAGAGAAATTTTTTTTTCCAACTCCATCTGCCAACTTTTTAACTCCCTCACTCGTTCTATAATTTCCAAGTAGCGTTCAGCGTCATCTCGAACAAATATATCACACGATAAGAAATTTTTGAGTGATCGCAGACTTTCAATCGGATCCTTTATGCTTAATATTAAAAAAAATTCCTTTTTTTTTCTTCTTTCATTCTTTTTATGTTTGAAATATTTCTCACTACACTTTCGCATCTCTTTTCATCTTTTCCACTCTTCCTGCCAGTTTCATGCGGTTCCACACCGTGTAAAACAAATTATATTTTTGTACGAATATATTTACGTACAGCCATACAAATCCCATTATAATATTTGAAGCCCACATGGCCCTGTGGTGGCTGCACGGGTTATTCCACTTATCGGTTCTCAATATAATTTTAGATTTCCAAATACACAGCAGTGTGTGTTTCCAATGCGTCATTTACCCATCAAAAAATATTTTAATTTCTCACCATAATTTATTGCGCCATCCCCACAAGTGCATTATCATCATTGACTAAAAATAACTTCCTGATAAAGAAAATGGGGAAGAAAAATTAGAGAAATTTCATGGCATAATTAGAAGTTATTTTTGTTTATTAATATTCAACACGATGAAAACTTCCGGACTGAATGTTCCACTTTGGTTGAACTAATTCACGCGCCCTTTTGACACTTTAATATTATATAGAGTTTGCGCTGTTAATTCTTAAGAGTGTGACGATGGACGCGTGAAAGAAATAAAAGAGGGTTCCGATTTCGGACATTGAAGTGAGAGTGTAAGTCACACATGAATATTATTGTTGGAGAGAAAGGAAGAAAGAAATGAGAGAATTTGTGGGGAGTGAAGAATAAAGAGATATCTAACTTTCAGAGAGGATGTAAGACTTAATCCTAAATAAGTCCGTACCATGTTCCCTATACTCGTGTCACGTACATCTCCCATTAGCACTCAAAAATATTCAATTCAATTTAAATGTCCGAATGTATTTATATGATTGTATTCTATTCGTCCCCCCCCCCACACTTCTTCTTTTTCATTGCATTTGAACAATTTTAATTCATGTACATGCGGGACATTTCTCTTTGGGAATTCAACTTTGGTGAGGATGTGGCAATCTTCTATTTGTTGAACAGAAGAAACGGAATGTATTCATTTTTTTCCAGTATAAAATTGTTATAAATACTCTGATCTGTTTTGATAACCAATGAAAAAAAAAAGTGTTGGAGAAAAAAATCAACCGACCTAGTGTGACATAAATTTTTATTGGTATTTCACATACGATATTTCTGTGTTGATGTAGTGAGAAATATTCTCATTTCATACATGTGTTTGAACTCAAGTGTATCGTGGAAAAAGGAAAACAAACAAAAAATGTTGAAATGTCACATCACAAGAAATTTCGTCTGCGTAATATTTTTTTTTTTTTCACGCTTTACGTCATTTCCATATATCCACTGACAGACAGAGCACAAGGGAATGTGGTTAATATGAAAAATATTCCACAGGTTCTGACTGTGTGGGAAGTGAATGGAAGAATAAAAAAAAACGCCCATGTAATTTTTTCTTCACTTATTTTCCTTATTCATGAATAGATGTGTATTTATCCATTCGTGTTAAATCATTCATTTCTCAATGGTTGAAAGGCCAACTTCCGCATATATTGATGATGCGTGGGAGTCGTTTATTGTTCTCATGTATTGGGAATCATTTCCGTATGAAGGGAAAAAAAATGAGAGGTGGAATAAAAATAATAAATGAGGCCCATTTGTTTCTCTCACTTTTTCATTTTTCCATGTGAAATGTTTTCGGTAATTCTCTTACTTTTATAGATGTATTATTTTGCAGGACTTCCATTCACCTTCTTATATGCCCCTCTACCCTTTGGCTTTCATATTCTAAAGGGTGAAAAATAGAATTTACAGGAGAAGAAAAAAATCCTGAAGATTTTCGATATAAAGAGCGAAAAAAAGGTCAGAAGGGCAAATAAAATATCGAAAGTAAAAAATTGATAAATTCAAAAATGTTTACAGGGGGTCAACTCAATGAATCGATTAATCATCCCCATCAGTAGACATACGTGTTTTTTTTGTTGCTTCATCATGTACCTGCCCATTTTTTTTTTTTTTTTCGTTTTCGTCCTTTTCCCGATACCCTTTTCGAGGTTTTTAAATTCTTCATATTTCACATAAGTGCATACATGTCTCGGACTGTGTCTCGTTTTTTATTTCGTCACGTCACGATTGTACTTGTATATTTTTGTCGAAGGGTCCATTTTTTAAAAGGACACGAACGATGAAGGAAGAGGTATAAGTCAGGGGCCAATGTGGAGAGTGAATGAACGTCTGTGTGAGAGAAATGAGAAGGGTTTTTATATTTTTTTATTCCACAATTTTTTTCCAAAGATTCATCGATCAGATTTGTGCACAAATTCAAAGAGTTTTTGGGTGGCAAAGCGTGAAAATTTTAATGATTGAACGTCATGAGAAATTTTTAATCGTTTTCTATTATATTTAAGAGAAATCAAAAAATTGGTGATATATATAACGGAAAAAAATGGCAGTTGGGAGTTTGTCACCTGTTAAACACACTCACGATGAGAATGTTCGTTCAATTTATCATGAACTGTCGACTTTATATTTTTCATTCAAACCAAGAAGAAGAAAAAAAACACGAAGAAACACAAAAATGAAAACGAAGAAAACTTAAATGACAAAACATGAGAGAGAGAATTTTATATTTTATTTACCTCAAATGCTGGATAAAACACCGGAAGTGAGTGTGGGTCCTAATGCAACACATTGCGCACACAGGATCAAACATGGAGAATTTATCTCGAGAGGAGAAAAATGATTGGAGGAAATGAAACAAAAAAAAGATGAAAAAAAGTAAACTGGCGTGTAAAATTGTACGTTCAAGGGGGTGATTTCAAGTTGAACCGAAGACAAATGGTATATGGAGAGTTGAAAAATGGTGGCAACCCTTTGTTTTTCAATGCAACCCTCGATATTGTCGTGGGAACATGGAAAAAGCTATGAATATTACCATTGCATGTGCTATACCAATCCATACAAAACACTCCACCTCACACATGCACACACACGTTATATGCTCGGCTATAATTAAATTATTTTTCAAAATAAAGAGAGAAAAATTGGGCTGCTGCATCCAAATAACCCAAGCAGAGCACACACAGTGCCCAAGTAAATCTAAGAGAAAACTAAAATTACAAAAATCATCAAACAAATATGAATAAATGAAAAAATTGCAAAATTACCATTTTTTGAGTAAATAGAATATGAAAATTCTCGCGCGCTCATGTTTTTGTATTTATTACAATGGATTGAGGATCACTGCGTGCATTCAGTCTGATTCAGCGCCCTGTGTGTAGTATATCTGTGTACGTTTGTGTCTGGGGGCCCGAACCAACGATAATTACACGGTGCGCCGGGCCGCAAGGCCCCAAGAGCGCTCTTCGTCTCTCCCGCTCGTCCAGAAATATATATGTTCGATCGGCCGGTTTTTGAATTATTTGAAAAGAGACAGAGACCATTATATACATGGGATCTTTGCCGACGTTGCTCGCGCAGTCGCGCCGCAATGTTCTTTATATACATATATATTCAGCGAGTTGTGTGTATATCGCGCGAGCGCGCGGGCGATATTGTAGTTCAGTATCTTTTGCCGCGCTTGCCATTTTTTATTTTTCTTTTATTTCTCGACTTGTGTGTATGATTTTTGTTTCTTCTTTATCTTCCCCCGATTTGCCTCCCTCACGCTGCGCGCTCTCATTCACCATCGCGCGTCTCCCTTGTACGATTTTTCTTCCTTTTGTGCTTTATTTTTTCCATCATATTATATATATAT
>JABMBR010004436.1:0-25249 GCA_018881525.1 Meteorus sp. PSUC_FEM 10030008
CAAGAAATTCTTGAAGTGAGACAACGGGTTCTCTACAAAAAGACTCTCTTGGATCAAGAGTATTGCTCTCAAATCAAAATGGTTTTTTTATCAGTGTAGGGAACAAAGTTGGGTCTTCTCTTCTCTTTCATTCCTCATATTTATGTGTTTTCAACCTTTTAACGAAGTGAAAAAGATAAAATTGAACTGTCCCCGGGTCTATTGTCTTCAAACTTCCTCTGTGAACAGTTATATTGTATTATTAAGCACACATTTAAACTTATATATAATAAAAATGACCTTCGGGTCGTTCAGGCGCATGGGGCCCAACGTTCAAAGAGCGGATGATCCGGATATACCTGAAAAAAAGGTATATACAAGCTACAAGAATATATGGCCGGATTTTATATATCGTATATATTGAATGCGACCCACACAATCTGGGATAAACTCATATATACATGCGCATACAATGCTCGGCCATGTCCATGTTGTCAGAGTTTTACTGGCCATAACTCATTAGACAATCACGGCGATATCATCCATAATAATCCTGTCACGATAAAGACAAAATGTGGAATTACAATGACCAAACGAGAAATGAAAGAAGACGAATTGTTGAACACTGTCCAAGTAAATTCCTTCATATTTGTGCTGGTTTTTTTTATTGACGTGATGCATCCACGTCATCGATTGCGAATGACAATCATACAGTGTTGAAGTGCGTCGTCCGAGTTAATGTGTGTACTCATATATGTGATGAATGTACAGCACGTGGGTGGAGAATAGTCCGAGGTGACGAAGCGTAAGAGCGAGAGAATGGAACGAATGTACAATCGAGTAAGACAAAGATGAGGGAGGATATTCTATAGAGTCGGCACGCTGCGTTACCGACGGTAGGCGTTTCCACCGTCATTATAAATCAGAGTTAAACACGCTAATTATATCGGACCCGTACTCTCGTGGTTGGAGATGCAGTCGGAGAACTTGCAGTGATTCTCAATTGTTTCATTCCGAATTTTTACCCAAACAAGTGTTAATGAAATTCTTCATTCAGTCTTCACTGTTTGGTTTCAATATTACATCTACTCCTGATGGCCTCATTTCATTCTGAGGCTAACGATCATGTTGTGTGTTTGTCTTTACATATCAGAGCCATCTAAGTGTAATCTGATTTAATGGCTCCATCATTCTGCGACAGTGCTATGGGAAGTGCTTTAATGGAAACATTTCATTGACTTCTGTGTTCCAAGCATTGCAATTGACAATCCCACTACTCACGCAATCTGTCTGAAGATAGGTGCAAATATCCGGTTGAGAGCCACTATACGTCGAATATGCCATAGGGAATGTTTGATGGTGCCTCGAGCACTGTGGGTTACATCGCGACTCTTTATATATGGGATAGTTAAGAGGAGATATGTGATGGGGAAGAAGTGAAGAAGTGGCGCGAGAGAATGGGGCGGTTGACTCGAAAGGGGGAAGAGAACTGCCGCAAAGGCAATGAGAATTGGTCCTGGGGTGGTATATAGAGAGATATATAACCATGGACAACAAGAGAGATTTTGCTTGTAGAATGATGAGCGCTCGTGCCAACGGTTTTATGGTATGAAAGGGCTTTCGGCTGATGGACAAAGTGATGAGGAGATTTGGCTGAAGATAACGACCAGAAGCGAGATAACTCACGTGTGTAAATCATATACTCGTATGTATGTATGTTGTTTCGCGAATTCTAATAAAAACAACGCGATGCTACGAAAAATTTATCAAATAAAATTCACCGATGGTTCATCATGGTCGCGAAAAAACTGTCTCCCCACTTGGAGACGTACTGATATTATGAGTTGGAACAGAGTTCTTGTGGTGAAATTTTATTTGGTGATGGATGGGAGGTGTTTCTTGTTAACCCGTAAAAGTCTCCTAAGGGAATGTCAATGTAAAAAAGATCTCGTCTTCATGATATCTTATCAAGTAATTGTCGTGACATGATTCTGAAGAGAAAAAAAAATATGTCGATATTGGCGGTGAAGATCTGACGATAATTGTATGCTTCACTACACAACTCCGATGTTCTACGAATCTCTCCAAGAAATAAACTGTCATGCAGAGTTTAAAAAAAGATATTGAAGAAAAATTGGTCTCGCTCGTCGAAATCTCAAGTATGTCTACTAAAACGATGGGCAAATAAAATTTATTTCATGTTTGTGAAGATGAAACTGGCGCATTTTCTCACGTTTGATATTGCAAACAAATTCGCAAAGTGTTGTCGTGCCAGTGGTGGTGCGTTCCAAGTTGTAGTCATGTATAGAATGAGTCCCAAGAGACTTGTGATGGCGAGAGACGCATGAGGGTCGAACACAGTGCGATGAAATAGAAGGTAGATGTGGAAGGCGATGGTGGAGAGAGAGGAATGAAACCGGCAAACATACTCGTATATAGCGTTAGTGGCTATGTATATATCTGTACTCAGCGGCAAGAGACCGAGCCAAAGTATTCCGTCCACGGGCGAACGCGTGCGCTTATGCACCGCACGTCTTTGCGCATATAAATATTTATGCTTCCATGGGCAAGTAAGCGACGTTATACACGAAGGCACGTACACTTTGCCCCTGTAGCTATTATTTATTTATTCCCCTGTAAATATATACATACATATATACATTTATATGTATACGTTTATGTGCATATGTTGGTCCTGTCTAGTCTCAACTGAAATATATTGAGTTTGAAAATTCATTGTGGATATCTAAATACCCCACGACAATAACAGTCATACACGAATGTCATGATAATAAATTGGAATGAATGATACACAGGAGAGAAAAAATTCTTCTTTCAATAAAAAATTTGAGGTTTTTGCAGACAATTATAAATTTAAATTTGTATGGCTATTAGTTGTTCATTATTATCTTTATTTTTGTCTGTTCGAGTGCATGAAATAGATTGTAAAGTGAAAAGTGTGTTGCAACATGAAAAACTGCTGCGGCAGTATATTTTGCTGGAACTTACGTGAATTGTTTCTACAACTATCATCGAATTACTTGGAAAACCACAATGAATTGTCATTATCGCGCAACAATCAGACTATAGTCAAATTCATTAAAAGTTATTTCAATATGTACAAATGTCTTTTCTGTGTTATGATATCAGTTGAATAGCTGCGTTCTATTGAAATAAACGACTGTCTATGAATGTTAAATTCCATACAGTATAAAGTTTTATTTCTTGTTACAAACACATAGAAATTATGAATATAAAAATTTCTCTCTATTCAAGTTTGTGAGAATTTTTTCTCACTACAATTATCATACTAGTTTTCATATGTACTGAAATAATCTCCATCATGACATCACTTATGTCGCGATGTTTCTTTTTTGCTTACGTGTTCGCACTGGCTCCCCTCATTTTCAGTTGACTTAAGTGGTTGACAAGTACTTCCGGCAGACGTACACCAACATCTCCCGTTACTGTTTCCTCCTTCAAAGATGATACTTCCAGCACGCATCAACTTTTAGTTATCGATTTAATTTAATGTAGTATGAAAAATAAAGTTGAGGGAATTTTCGCAAAATAAAGACATTCTTCGCCATTACAGTTACATAGTTTATTTGCATTGTTGATTGGAAACGTAATGTATAGTAAATGGAAATTTAATGTGACTTTCCCTCCGGATGACACATCAAAGCAATATACATACATCCACAGTACATAGAGATAATAGACTAATGCGAATTAAAGCGACTTTAACTATACGCTCGTGTACACCGACATTTGCATTCGCTTTTATGCATCCTTGTATGCATATTTATTATATACAATGTATATACATATATCCCACCAATTCTTTACGCAGTAATTCACTCTGTGCAACTGTCAATTTTACCATTTCGCAATTCCAACTGCAATAATAGAGTACCATCATACACACTGTAAAATTTCTTATCCATCTTTTTTTATTTCTACGCAATTATGTAAACCGCAGGACTTTAACCATCAGTCACAACAACATCACTATCAATTCCATTTAATTGCTTCCATCGTTTTGCCGTTTTTTTGCCCTTCATTTACAACTGAATGCTTACTCTGTCATAAAATGTGAATATACGATGGTGTATACATAACGCATAATTGAGCAATTGCACATGGAGTAACCAAGTGTGAACACGCCCCCAATTGTCAGAGATTTTAACTCTGTGATATGTTAATATACAATGCAAAAGACAACTGATAAAATTGATTCTTTATCTTTGTGTGATTAGATATTTGGAGTACTGAAGGGATCGCACATTAGTTTGGTGGTACCTGTACGACAATGGTTATAGAAATAATGGGTGTACATTATTGTAGAGTCAATCTCACTTGACCTGATCTCTTGGTGATCGGAGAAACTTGTGCAAGCAGCGAATTCGCTCACTTGCTCACCCATTTTTTCACTTTAATGCTAACGTAGTTTTCGCTCTTTCAATGAATATCCTTCTTCGTTCATGAACATACTGATTATTTTATATGTTCCGCATATTGCAGTGTACACAGAAAGCTAATTTACATGCGACCGTGCTGTCAACCCCCCCCACGTGAGACGTAGTATACATGTCAATCGTTATTCAACACTAATTTCTTGTCATTTCCGGTTCATGCTTTAATGGTAATGAAAATGAGCTCGTTAATAATCATTTACACTGTTCTATTATTCTCATTCAAGTGTCATAACCAGTGATACTATAATTCTTTTTTTTTTTTATTTCCATGTCAAGAGAGATAGTTGAACGAATTACGACCTGAATGATTTGACATCTATCGAGTCCGAATTCTTTTTTTTTTATCTTTCAAATACATTGTTGGTATCTGGTGATGTCTGAATGACGGTCGAATCAGTGGAGAGATCAGGTGCAAAATAATAACAATGGACTCAAATTACTAATCGGAAACGAACCAACTGAATGTATCAGTCCTATTAAAACTAATCTAGCATTGACGATGGCATCATAGCAACATGATTCATTGATTGAGAATCCAATCTTTTTAATTGCATTGTACAAAGTCTGAAACTTCTGACTGTCATAGTATTAGTCAGTTATATACATGAGGAAGTGTCACCCATAGCAAATTGCAAATGGCCAATGGATTTAACAACGGTACAGGTAGTAGGTACATAACGGACGTCGATTGTCGGTAGGCGGCCCACAACTATATTATCGCGGCTGTACATATATATATGTACGTGTAGATGTATGCATATGGCAGAGCCGCGGCGCCGCGAACATTCGTCTAGAAAGGAAACGGTGTTTTACTGTATATATCCCGCTTTCCACAATCGTTCAATTATTCAACGTGGCTGCCTACTGCCTGTGTTGTGTTTGTGTGTATTTGAGTGTGTATTTCCTACACACTTTTGTTCCTTTTTCTGCCCTCTCGTTCCGCCAAACAATCCTACTGTCATCAGCACGATGCACACCGACTGTCAGACAGGTGTACGAGAATATTAAGTTGATGTAATTTGAATTCGATTTACTTTGAAACCATTCATTTAACATCGTATGAATGTATATTTTATATTCACATTAATATTTATTAATGTCATCATTCCGGCTGTTGTATAGTCATGTGTTTCCATTCATTTGAATATTTAGCGAGCGGAAAAAAATTGATTTTCCAATGTGTCAATTTGCCACAATTTCTACACTGTCATTTCAACTGTTTATTCGGAGTTTAAATTCATGAGTTGACTATAAATATGTTGTACACTTATAGAAATATATTCATGTGCGTTCGTGAGAATGAGTATATGTACATATGCGAATCGTATTGCTTGATAAAGAGATCGTTGTGTCATTGAGTGGCGATTTCGCTGGTGAAATTGATTTCTCGCGAGTGATATACACATTTGAGTATATGCTTTGCAATTGGTTATATTGATGTTTGTTTATTTGTTGTTGGTAGTGCTGCTGTCGGTGCTGTCGCTGCACATACCAGGTGGAAAAGGCCATGTGAAACGTGTTTGCGTGTTTCTCTGACTGTGTATTGGCTCATGTAGGCTTTCGTGTCTGAATCCACATACACTCTCGATTCAAATCTCGTACCATATCTAAAATGCAATTATACATCTCCTCAGACATTCATCATTTCTCACTCGGGTATAATATTCTGAAAATTGAAGCAATTTTCAACATTAAATCATACACATAAAAACTTCGTATTGAACTTTCCCTCTTGATCCCATACGACCTCGCAATATTAATCTATCTCATTTGAAAATTGAAATGTTGGGGAAAAAATAGAGATTAGTTTTAATTCATCGACGTACATTCCGTGTTCATGTTCACCTGAAGGCATTCTGTATTGATATTCAGTGAATTCATGATAAGAGTTGAAGATATTCAAAGAATCCAATGTACATTTTGAAGATTGTGAGTAAACAATTCCTATCATATCATTCCAAACATGATTAATGACTTTTTGACGATTGTAATAGCAGAAAATATTTGTTCAGTTATGCGGCAGAGAGATGAGAGAAAGTAGAGAAATGCTCGACCATTTTCATTCCTACTGATCTATATATGTACAGAGAATATAAACAACAAAATCCATACACAACTTACATAAACGAGGCATACTAAAACATGACGGCGCAACACATTACCCACAAAACGATCTTATGTATCTATGTATTGTATGTTTATGTAGTGAGGAGGCATGCAACGGATGAGCATACACGCGGCCGCAAAAGCATCTGTCGCTTCGTGACTTTTGGGGTCGAGTTCAGTCGTATTGGCGTGTCCACGATGATGTCTCATGCGCACATATACATTTGTATCTCTATATATTTCTTTTCATACACTGTGTGCGTGTATTCCCACACTAATTCACAAACGTGTGCAAGTGCACAAGGATAGTCATACGGGATATCACGAAATACACAAAAATATATGAGGGACGTTCACAGTTTGCAGGCATATGGTATATATGAGCATGACCTTTTGTTATTCCATTCTTTTCTATTGTACTCAAATGGAAGGAAAAAGACAACAGAAAACTAACCTATCATCAATCCTATTCTCTTCTTTCCCCTTTTATCCTATCATGTTTTTATCACGTGCCGGCTCCCCCAGATAACTACTATACTTTCATTTCCATCCACCAAGCTCAATTCACTTTCTCATATAATTCGGAGTTCCCCAAAGAACTCACATCCTTGTGCTCAAAAACCCTTCTCAGTCACCCAATATGTTCTTTACACTTTTTTTCATAAATATCCACCATTCTTTCCTTTCTTCTTGTCTCTCAATCTTCTTCTTTGGTCAGGAGGTGGTTTAAATCACTTTCCAACTGCAGTAATGCCATCAACTTTTACTATTGTGCCACACACAATCACTGCTGACTATGCGTCAACAGTGTTTTCTCCTATTGGAGTTTCTTCCTGGCCAGTTGTACTTACCTCTCTATCTGTCGACTTTACCTCGTTCACTTACACTGAACATACAGACATCACAAGTGTGTACATATGTTCTCGTATATACCGTTTTTCCACGTTTTTTATATACTTTCATGTAGCTAAGCTAAGTTTACTTATGGGAGGAGACATAAATGTCTGTTAATGCCCTAGCTGTGTGATGAGGAAAGGGCGAAATAGAAACGAGTGAGGCGGATGAACTCGATGTTGTTGTTGAGTTTTCAAGTGAGTGGTGAAGGAGAAGGTTGGGTGCGTCATCTACAATGCAAAATGATTTTGCTTTTTTATTCTTTTCTGTGGATAGAATTTGGTGTTCTGTGAAGAGCTATATAAATCTTTTCTTAGTTACTGTGTGAGAATATGTAAAATGGAAGTTTTCAGTTGTTTGTCGATAATAAATATCCAGTGGTTGTTTCGAAGTTTCGACTATTTTGTCGTTTTTACTTGAAGTGTTGTGGTAATGCACGACTTATTATCTCATGCATTTTTACACAGTCAATAGGGGCCTTTGTGTGGCTTGACTCTCATTTTTATTGTTATTTTTTCCATCCCGTCCTACCCCGATACCCGTTGTCGTTCTCTAAGTTTTTGTAATACACGATGTTTCTATTCTATATAACGGCTGTAAACTTCAAACGACAATATTATTCTCAAGTACCCATTGACTGGGTATTGTTTATGAATCGTAGACGCCGCACCTTGTGTTACCTGCTGCCATATTTGTGAGAGAAATGAACGGTTGGAAATACAAGTTCACAGTTTTGTAAAACATGTTTTTACTTCATACAAAATGTGTTTTATGTTACTCATATTTGCTTTTCAAACAGTTTGGATTGATTATCAATGAACTGAAAAAAAATCAAGGTCACAGTAGTTAATAGAATACATCGAGTTTTGAAGCTTAGAAAAGTTATCGTTAGTTGTTGACCTCTTACACTCATTGGATCGTATATCGTAGTGGTGATTATTTGATATAACTTCCGGCATTTAGTTGCCACAACATTATTATGAAGTTATTCATGTATTCGAAGTTGTGCGTACAATTAGGAATTGACTCCAGCGAAGTTATGTTCAGCACAAATAACAAAGATCATTCCATGTGGTAGGTTGTGTTAGATTATGAGCAACGTTTCCCTAGTGATGCTGTCTCGTAATGATATGCTCCTTTTAGCAACCCCTATAAATGATTTTCGTACGTGTCATAACGATGGAAAAGGGTGGAATCCTGCATCTAATTTTGGCCACCAAGGGGTGACAAAATTCGAAGCCTCAAATTAATAAAATTGGGGTAAAAAATCAAAAATCGTGAATCTCATGTAGCTCACCAAATTGCGCCCCATATACGAGCTGATCACCACTACCCTCTATCACAGCTCTTAATCTCCCCTCGATACTCTTCCGAATATCCAGAGATTCAGAAGAATATTGAGAGTCTAATATACTCAATAACTGATAAAAATACTGCCATGCACTATCGAGATTACGATGCACTATGGTATAAACTGAGTGAGTAAGACACGTTGGAATATATAAAGCAATTTGCGTACGCATGTGCATAAAAAAGATAATGAGGATAAGTAGAAGAGAATGGCCAAGTGTCGCCTTCACCTATCTTCCGGAACGCACGCGCGCCATTATCTACATAACGACACGATATCCGAGCACAAGTCTCTACATTTTGGGCGTTTGCCAAAATGCCGCCGGTAAAATTAATCGTTCTCTGACACGAATTCCACCCCAAGTGGGAATACCAATTTGTTGGCAAAGCAACCGAGGATAGAGAACGACCAAGTCACAGAGAAAGAGGGAGAATCAAGTTGAGTGGAAGAGGAATTTAGTCTTGTTACGTTTTTCTCTTCATACAAAATCTATTCACCTTTCACTAAAATCAATCACTCTATAGAATGATTATATCGATTCGAATTGAATATCTCTTGTCTACTAGCAATATTCAACAGATTCACTGAGCTACATGATATATATTCATTACAATATATATTGATGTATAATAATTTTCTCGTTTGATATCGGATGAACGGAAAGATGGAAAGTTTCCAAAGTCTTGCACGCAAGAGTTACACTATTTATCTATCAATCCCACATGTTACGAAATTAATTTCCAATTTTTCGTTCTTCAAATGAACAAGAGATTCAACGTGTTCATGTGTTTGTTCCCCGGTCTCGTGAGTGCCGTGTGTGTGCGTGTGTTTGACAGAACGATGCATTGAAAATGATGTGAAAGTCATTGATTATAAACGAAAAATATCTCTCTATGTTGCAGATTTGGATCAATGCCGGGATTGTCACAAGACGACGTTGGATCGCGATAACTACGTGAGAATGGTGACACATACAGTGATAAAGGATGCCAGTGATAGAACATTTTAACACGCACACATACACACATATATATACAATACGTCGGTGGCCAAGCGCGAGGATTGATTGATTAAGTTTCGGTGTACGAGCATACTCACAAATTGATGTGATAAAGCGATGTATTTTGTGAATACAGTGTGACTGTGATGGAAAAATGTTTTTTCTATTTTGTTTGGGAGTTGTGATGGTAGAATAGTGTACCAGACGAATAGTGATATTGTAGTGAATGTGGTGCTTCTAGGGTGTTGAGAACAGTGATAAATGGAGGTGACGATAAGGCGATTTGCAGAGTGAAAAGAATCGGGGTGGTGATAGTAGTTGTAAAAAAAGGAAGGCCAAGCCTGAGAGAGTAAAAGAAGTTGAAAGGAGATATCAGGGTAGTGAGCCACAGGCGAGGAGTGATGTGTTCAATGGACGAGGAGCGTCTTGCGGGCGGTGGTTGGGGTTCAAGTAAGTCAACCAGCGGATCCTTCTCGGGACCGAAGGGACAAGACGTCGTGTTGGTGGCCAGGCTGGCGGGCGCCGGGGAAACGGTTCAAAGGGCATGGCGACCACGCCAATAGGCGGTCGCCTCCCTAACGTAACCCGCAAAGGAACTTCGCCGTGTTTGGCGATATCAGCTGCAACAGCAACATTAACAGTATCTAGTGGAACAGGATTTGGAGTATCAGGAGGGGTATCATCATCCGCGGGTGTCGGTGCTTGCGGTGGAAACAACATTAACGCCACGAGTAATAGTCACATCAGTAGCAGTAATAATAATAGTAGTTATAGTAGACGCGAACGGAGGGATCATCGTCGTGATTCGAAAGCAAGCACAGTGGCTGCTAACGTCAATGAAACGGACACGGCCACGACGAATGTGACCAACAACTTCGAGTACGACGACAATGAATGGGACATTGGCATAGGCGATCTTATAATCGACCTCGATGCTGATATAGAGAAGACGAGGGACGAGAAATTGAGCTCGGGAAACGGGATGGCTTCAACGCCTGCCTCGGCAGCAGCAGCCACTACTAATCAGAATCATCAGGTACAACAACAAAACTCAAGCATTGGACAAAACTCTACGTCATCAGCAATCACCGGTTGCAGTGGCAATAGTCAATCTTCATTATCTTCATCATCATCTTCATCTTCGTCGTCGTCGTCATCATCATCATCATCATCGTCGTCGTCGTCGTTGTCCTCATTGTCCTCATCGTCGTCGCCGTCCTGCGGCGTTAATTCAACAACAATCAACAATCAATCAAATTCAATTAATTCGAGTAACGCTAACGGTAACTCGTCAAACGGCGTAAACGCCAACAATTTGAATACGGGCAACGGCCCCACGGGCAAGCAACAGTCCGGCGCGGTAAACGCGGTACACACAAACACGGGTAATCCCGGCAAAATGGCTGTTGAACATTCCGCGACTGTCGATAAGGGCCTCAAGATGAAGATCAAACGCACTAAACCTGGAACCAAAACAAGCGAGGCAAAACATGAGATAGTCAAATCAAATGAAATCAATGGTACAACTTCGTCGCAAGATGGTAATGGTAATTCATCGTCGTCAAATTCGTCGACGTCATCTACTGGGTCATCATCTTCTACATCTTCGTCAACAGTACCGCCAAATTCGGTCGCAGATGTGATTACCAGTAATTCATCATCGACGAACAAATCTAAACCCCATTCTCCAGCGTCTGCCACATCAGGAGCAACTGTCTCCTCAACGGCTGGTTCAAAGCGTGGATCGAGTGGGCATAGAAGGGATAAAGCGAGAGATAAACACGATAAACCACAGAGTAATAATCACGGTCCTCAACCGAGTAAACCGGAAATGAATGGTACTGCGCGGCCAGTTTCGCAAAGTCAAAATTCAACAGGAGCTGCCACGCAATCTCAAGGACCAACGCCTGCTGCGACAGCGCCTCAACAACCCCAAGGTCCACCGCCGAGTTCGAGAACGGGATTCCCCGTTACACAAGGCGCTGGACCACCTGCAACAAGCGCAGCAGCACCTTGTCCGCCACCGAGTCCAGCATCAGCGACGGCAGCTGGATCGGCAGCCAAGCCCGAACAGACTAAAGTTGCAGCAGTACCTGGACCTACATTGAATACGTCAACGGACGATACAATGGATACGGCTACATGTAGTCCACCACCAGCGAAAAAAATCAAAACCTCAAATTCTGAACCAAAGGTAAGGGATCAGTGATATCTATTTATTATTGCTGGCAAAGCAATTTCATTCGGTTTACCGGTGGGTCTATTGGTATGGATCGTAATTTCCAACGTTATTCTCTGCAAGGATGAGATGATGATAGCAGTTGTCGAAAATTGTGGTTACACCCATAAACTCATCTTGTAAAATAAAATGTGAAGGAATACACCGGAGCGGGTTAACACATACTCGTGACTGCGCCTATACATACGCAAATATCCTCTGCTGAAACCTTCGTCATTGTTCTCATCTTCGGAACATAACAGAAATAGACTTCAGTTCATCTGCACGATTATTCCTCAGTGTCTACCCAAACCTTCGCCCATTTATCCATATTACGATATAGCTCCGTGACAATATGACACGCTGTGATATTGGGTATGGATAATATAAATTGTGCTACATGAAGCATTATATATATATATATATTGCAAGATAAATTGGCATTCATATTTTATTTATATAAATTATTTTTTAATGATGTGTCGACAGTTAATTAGTTGATAAATGACAAGACAATTGTGCCCTCGGCTGTCTGTCATACATATTACAATAGTGATGTAGCAGTGGAAATGGTTGTCTATGCTGATGGTGGTAGTGCGGTTAGTATACATGACTCGAGTAAAATTGTGGGAGAAGCGAAGGGGAAAAGGTGGCCTGGGCTACGGGTACTGAGAGAAGGGATAACGTTGGGGTTGCAGAGGGGTTGAAATCAATACTCTGCGGTCTCCGCCTCCGCGAATACATGGATGAATACACGAACAAACACGAGGGCGCGACTACGATGCCCTGGTGCTCACTCAATCATTTTCTCACACATAAACTCACTCACACTCACACAAATATACACATATAACATTCGTGTATGCGTCGGAGCTTGCAATATCATTTTTCTACCATGCACATTCTCTTGTCTAGCTAAGGCTCCTCCGAGTCGAGTTAGCCTCCGTCGTTTCCTCTTCCTGTTTCTTCACTCTTCCTCACTTCATTCCCCGGTATAGTCGTTCCGCCTTGCTGCATTTCATGCCAATATATATCCCTCCTACATCTCACTCGCTCCTGCACTTCCCATTTCCTTCACAATCTATGGAACGTCATTTGTTATAAGAAATTGCGACACTGACACAGAAGATTTTGTCCTGTTTTCCAGTCTGATAGTAATTATCAGCATTATTGCGCATTGTGCAACTTTCAAAAATTTATTTTGAAATATGTTGAGTACAGTTTGCGATCAATCAATCTGTAATTTTTTTTTCCATCATTGTCGAGAGATATCATCAAATATTGAATCAATGTCAGCTGTCGAATCGTTTGTATTTGATATGTATACGTATGTACAATATATATATAACTGTGTGGTGTGTTGGAGCAATTCGACCCCATACACACGGTGTTTAACCTCGCATTAGCTAATTGCAGCTTACAGACCAATCAACTGTCCGATTAGATTCTTCCCAGCTAATCAATGTCTCACTCAGTGGGGTATACATGAACGCATTATGTTATTTGAAACAATTTTCATCTTTCTACCATATATATAGTCCCTCTTCCTTCCTGACAGCTCGATTTCCTGCGAAATTACTTCAAGATAGTACACGGTCTGACACAATAATTAATTGCGATAGAGTTAATAGCACTTGGTGGGATAATTCCATCATTAATTTTCACTAACGACATAAATATTCAATAACACCGAGTTTTCACTAATTAATAAAAATCGTGTAATTGTACGTACTTGAAAACGTGGATCAATGTTGGAATTTAAGTGTTATCGTGTTGTCGATTAAATTTTAACAAAATACTCGAAATATTTCAATGGATTCACCACGCGAATTGCAGTCCATAACTCTCTTTATGCTAACAGCGAAAATAAACCTTGAAAAGCCTGGTGATAAGTCTTCAGGCAACGATTCCCCCACATAAGTTTTGACTCCATTTACGGTGACTGCATCAAAAATACACATTAATGATAAAAAACAAACACGCATTGTCACTTGGTTTGTGCTATGTGACTTTCGAGTTGAAAGTCCAGGGAGGAGATTAACAAAGGTGGTTCCACACAATGGATGGCTGCATAAGGGTACACGACAAAAATACAGAAATGGATGGAGGACAGGAAGAAAAAAGTGGTGAAGGAAAAAAAAAATATTTATATACTGAGATTTTGCAAGAGGTCTGTAGTACAATGAAAATGCGCGCGCATATACAGTGAAAGGATCCACATGAAAGGTGGAACGGAAGGGGGAAGACACGAGAGTTTACCCTGAAGTGAAATGTGAAATTAGAGAGGCAGTTGGGTAACGGGAAAAGGGAGAGGCAGGGGAATGAGGAGAAAGCCACAAAAAGCGTGAGGTAGGGTGGGTGAATGAAAAAAAAAGAAGGCATACAGAATATCTGTCTCCCTCGTCTCCCACCCCTCATTCATGCTTCTACGTCTTTCTTTCTCACACGATCCCATTTTTTTACTTCATCTCCTCTTCACTCTTACTCTTGTCGTCATATTCTCAACTTGCTAGGTTGCCCCAAGGACTTTAGGCGATTACAGTAATTAAGCGTCGGTTCTAATTAAAATGACACTGTAGAAGTTTTTCTATGGGAGACGATCGACTTTAGAGACTTGACTTATATAGGCGGGAAAAAGGGGAGAATAAAAATGTCGTTGGCAATCAAGTGGAAATAATACATTGAATACACACACATAATTCACTCAACTATATTTATCTTGTATAATTCAGCATTTTTTTCTCCTTTTTTTTTTCTTCTCTTTAATGCTCAAATCGCTTCTCTAAATTTCACGGATTACACCAGTCGTTGAAAAATTCCCTAATGGAGGAATTATTTTGTTCAATTGTTCCTGTTCTAAACTTCCATTACATTGTTACACATTGTATTGAATTGTTCAAAAAGTTATGTGTGTATTTCACAGTGTACATTGAGAGAAGGGGAAGAAAAAAAAAACAATACTTGAGCAGAGTGTTGAGAGCGAAAAGTATTTTCGGATTATCCCAATTCTCGAGTACAAGTTGAGCGCTTTTATTCTTTTTCCTTCTATCCATTCACCAACTATTTGATCAGTAATTCTTTCTTTTTTTTCTTTTTTAATCTGAAACCTGCATCATCTCGACTTTATTTAACATAAAATACATGGGAAGCGGTGTTCGTGTGCAGCACAGTAACTCTTGCGTGTGTTCATATTTCATTTCCTTGGTCACTGCTCTCAGAAACGAAAATTTTTTTGATATGACATACACTTTCACCTTCATTTTTTTCCACTTTTCTTCATTAATTATCTTTTATCCACTTCAACGTGCCTCTTCAACTCCAATCTTTATTCATTTATCAAATGTGACTGTCAAATGCCTATCAAGATAATTATTGTTACACCACGAACTATTTCATGTATATAATTGCATTGCATTCGCTGGATATATTTCTTATTATGTGTACAGGCATGCTCTGAATTGTGATGCGAGAATTTATAAACTTCTCGCGCGTTATAATATACACAGATTGGCACCTCTTTTTCATCACTTTCCTGGCAGTCTTGTACAGACTTGCCCTCTCTCTTCTTGCATCAATATAAACATATATATACTTGGAATCTCCTCTTTTATCTGGCCGCCAAGTGCCCCTAGCGCAGGTAATTAGCGTGGCGGTTAGAGCGATTAACGAGCTAGCGAGCTGAACGTGCTATACACACTTCATGAACTGCATAGACAACTCAACATCAGCCAACTACATACTCATTCACACATATAGACTCAAGTACATATATATACATACAATCACTCAATTCTATTCAATTTGTTTGGGATTCAATTATTTGATCTTTTAAACTAATTTCGATAATTGTGTTTGGATGATGCAATGCAGTAACCACTTAGGACAATTAGTGTCACACTGGTATGGTCATCAGAATTGAAAATGATCAGCGATGAGGAAAATTGAACTTCTTGGATGAGAGATAGGGCGTGAAAGTTCTACTCTTACAATTCTATGATTATATGAAGATTAGGGAAGATGTCTCGAATGGAAACTATGTGAAAATCCATAAACGGTTTCCATTTTGTTGGTGCAGTTGCTGTCAAGAATGAAATGAAGGAGGATAAAAAGAAGGCGGAGTTGTTGGCATATAAAATGGTGATGTAAAATTTGTGCGTGCCCATGGGACACATTCGACGTAATTGGAAGTCGATTCGCGCTGTTGAGTCGTTGGAAATTCTTTCACGCCTGGAAGCGAAAAACAAGACGGGAGGTACAAACTGAAACCGTCGCAACTCGTTTGACTAATTTGCTAGCTGTCCAATTAGAGAGGCCAACCGGCGTTCGGACAGCCTCACTCGTCAGCAAATGCGTTATACGTAAACGAACAAAGCAGTAAAAGCGGAGTGGGGTGACAGAGAGGGACGAATGGAGAGAGAAAAAAATGAAGAGAGCGAACTCGTTACTGCTATGTAGCGTACGCTTTTATTTCTCCGAAGAAAATATGTCGAGGAGAGATATGTGGGGGAACTTTGTCACTTTTTAGTGTATGTGTTGACGTATATACTTCAGTCGCTTTACCATTCGTTATCTGTGATCGAGTGAAGGAGTAAGTAGGAGAAAGAGAGAGTCGTAGTTGTATTCATGAATAAATCTCAAGTTTTCAAGTATCACTATACACTCACAACTTGAGATGCTAATTTCGAGAATAATGAGAAGTTGAGATTGGTATTCTCAAGAATGATGGTTGAAATATTTGAGGACTTCTAGCTTTGCTTCTCCCTTACCCCTTCTTGTTCAATGCACAATTCAAATAGTGCTCAGCTGAAAAAAGTTTCAACTCTATAAAGTTCGAGTGAACTTTGAGTGTAACTTTGTTTCCAAATCTGTTTGAAGTACTGCAAAGTATACTCTGTAGTGCCTGCGTATCATGTTCAGAAATGGAAAGCCAACATGTTGATATTGATTTTTTTTATCTTATCCCATTTTATTATTTTCCCATCTGACCATTGAACCTGGTTTTCACTCGCAAATCTTGTTACTCATAGCACTATTAACTCACTGTGGTTAGAAATTATAATAGAGAGTAGTGAACGATTGGGATAGAGTACAACACGCAAGAATGCAAAAACGTAATTATATCAATAGAATGTGTGATGAATAGATAAATAAAAGTGAAAAGACAAACAATTGTTGGATATAATTCCCTACTGAGTCTGATGAAAACATTATTATCTAGCTGAGGTATAACCCGTTCACCCACGCTTTGATATACGTCTGAATAAGACAATGTAAGTTAACCACCAACTGTTTCTTCTCTCTTGTCCAACAAATGGAAATATTTATGATGTCTATAACCAAATGACGCGACATGATAAATAGCAAACTACCTAATGGCTCTACATGAACAATACAGAATAAAAAAGTAGGAAAAAAAAGGTCGTAACACATCTGAATATTATAAAAGTGTATATTTACTCCGATGTGTATTTTTAGTTTGGTGACATCGATTTTATACGCTCTTCTGGGGTGAATGATCCATTTAGTTTAGGAATATTTTTATACGAATGCGTCTCATGCACGAGCATTTTTGAGAGACACGTTACAGACAATTCCTTTGGCGTACAACAAACATCACAGCTCATGTCAATTAATCGAGGTCACTATCTTAATTCCTCCATCCGGTGAATATGTCTCATGATGTCATGTATATATAATGGGTCAATGAATGCAGAGAAACATATTTTTAGATTGGTTAGTTATTATAATTGAAAACTCAGAATTGTCATTACTGATTGATTAACAGTTTTCTATCATAGATTATGCTGCAGAATTGACATGGAGATATATCAAGTTCCGTTTACATCAACACATTCTGCCCATCACAATATTCTTCATTCATTTATCTCATAACGAATCGTATATATTTAGTCAATGCTTCTTCCCCCTACATCATAAATTGGTGATGGAATTTATCTGTACTCGATTGACTCTATATGACATGTTTATATGCAAAATGCAAATATTATTCATCATCCAGCTTACGAACTTAAGCCGAGGCGGTGCATGTACACATTCGCAACATATACGTATCTGAAATGTTCATGTATACATGGGAAGCTGTAATGCATTGGAGCTGGAGCAGCAGCAAAACAGTCTGCTGACAGATGGCGCAAGCCGATGAATCAATATTCCTCTCTAGTAGTGGATGGTGTACATGGGTTTATATATATTCATCATTCTGTTTGATTCTCCACATCGGTACGTGGGTAAAATATCGAACAGCGTTCACCTGAAAGTGGATTGAACTGACGCACAGACAGAAATGGATAGATTTATATGTATGCGATGATGGTGGGTATGTTCTCACCATTTTCATTGTGAATGCAAGTGCACAAACCGCATGCACATCTACATGCTCCACCGAAATTGCCGAATATTGAATTATCCTCGACAATGTTTCAACGAGTGTAACTGAGTGAGGCAAATGATGAGGGACGAATTGGTGAATGAGTGGGTGAGATAGAGAAAAAGAGCGACAATTTATGTGTGGACATAGGCGGTGTCGATGTCTACTGATTTTTTGAAATTATGTTCACCGATTACAGCTCACATTTAGACTGAGCACAATTAATCAAGAGTTATGGGTTCACGACCAGGTAGAACTAATACACATATCGATGAATATCGTATAGATATCAGACATAGATTCAATTGATTTATATTTGTGAGTGATACAGAGATATATTCTCGTAACGGAATTGATAAAGCCAATATTTTGTGATGTCGCAATCGTGATTTATCATCCGTAAGTGTACTTGAATCCAATTCGATATTGTCGCGACTTGGGTTCTCTGTCGTAACGTTAATGATCAAAATGCCAAAGTGGAATGAATTCCCCAGTTTAGATTTCCAATTTCAATTGCTCTCTAGATTTCAGCACGGAAATCAAAACTTCATGCATAATAACATTACATAAAAAGATGAAGTGGCATTTCCATATAATTGTACTAGGAGGAGGAGAATCATGTTCCCTCGAACTGATTATCAAAATTCTTGTAATTTCTAGTATAAAGTAATTAAATCGCTGCGCAAATGGCGCTTGGAAATTGATCAATTTCATACGTATGTTGGTTTATATTTTTTTTTTGTTGCTATCAATTACCAGGATTTTCCAGAGAAAAGTATTTCTCCATAGCGAGTATTATCGAATGTAAAATCAAGTTGTCTGGATATCTGAAAAAATAGCACGTTGTCGATGAATTTCCGACGGGATTTTCAACAACGTCCATATATTTATACATATCGTCCCAATAGAATAATTTATCGGGGCATACTATATACGTATAACCACGGGAATGAAGGTGAAATATCTACAGGGATTGGGAGAGAGTGTGGGCGAAGCCATTGCGAATCAGGAGAGTTAACGAATATTGAATATTGAAATGCTGGTTTACCATATTCATCCCACCATCAGACAGAATAATCTTTAAGTGAGAAAAAAAATAGAAATTCACACATAAGCGTGTGTTATATCCAATAACAAGAGAGTGATGAGATGTCAGGTCATGACTTTTGTTAAGGTTTCATCTGTTGGATGGCGGAATAGAAAAAACATTGGTGAAGGATTTAATTATTCATAGACCATTCCGATCATAATTGATGGAAAATATCATCGATAATCTATAAATACACATTTATTGTGTCTATAACACTGAAAGTTTATTTCGAACGAAACTGCGAATATGCTCAACTGTCAACGTCGTGCCGTCCAGGTATATTTGAGCACATGTGTAAACACATGTATTCATACGTCATACATAATGCGATTTAGTAATAGTGGAGGTATTTATATAACAGAATGTCGGTATTGAAAAACTTGTCTTATTTATGCGAAACACTATCGGATTGCTTATTTAATTATGTATCAAACAGAACATCGGATGAAGTCATTTTTTTCCATTCTTCTTATACATTTACATTTCAATTCAATTCCCATGAAAGGAAAAAAATATGTTGATTGAAATAATTAGCACATATTTATGCTTATACTTTTTGTATGCATACATATGAAATTTAAAATTACGTTCAATTTTCCCGGTAGATCACCATTATTTTAGTGTGCGTGCGTACTGCATTCGTATTACTTTCTCCCTTAATCATTCTCAATGAATTGTGGATAGCCTGCAGGACAAAAGCCAGTGCATGTGTTATGACGATAATAATCATGCATAAACAGGAAGTTTAGCATTTTAAAGTGCTTTCAATCTGTTAAATATGTGTAAAATATTTTTCCAACTGGTTGTTATTTTATTCTTCTTTCATGCATATGTACAATCTGTCTCGGATTTTCTTTTGTAGCAATTTTCTTATCATACATTTTTGTTTAGGGAAGATTTCCCCATCTCTCAAATAGATAGCTCACTCACCTTTGAAGAGTCTTCTGGAAAATATTATAACCCACGCTGGTAACAATCTTTTCCAATTTCGAGATCCCTCAGTGTACAGGAAGTGTTCTCGATGATGCGGTTGCTTTTCTTGTAGACTAGTTTTAATTACAGATGTAGCTGCATATATGGATCATATTAATTATATAGCAATTTCGAGAATGAAATGAAAATAAATTGGTTTAGTGTGATCGTGTTGCCTCAGTGATTCTCTTTACATGGATATCGATCGCTCTCTCGTCAGTCAAGTTAATCGCTGTGTATATCTGTAGTTGTGGTTAAGTAAGGCAGGTTTTACACGTCACATCTTCTTGTCGAGTGCGCGTCGCCAGAGGGTCTCTTGATCGATTCGTGGTATAGCAAGATGCCAATCTCCTTTTTATGTTTATCAATTCATTCTTATCGTCATCATTCTCCTCCTTTTTCAACCTATTGTCAAACTTGGTGACGTGACATTCGTTAGCGCTGTAAAATTGTTGAGATGGCATTATAAATTTTTTCGTATCTTCATTTCTATTTTTGTCCTCAATTGCCCGATGGGATTTCAATTTTATGGAGAATTGTTGTTGTTATTTCCGTATTCATTTAATTCCATGTTATAAAATGACTATTAGAACAGTGGGAATATTGCACGTGGTAATGGACGTGATAATAAAATAGTAATAGTTGAGTGTGATATCGGTAGTTTGAATAAGAAGGTGATATTGATCGTCATATTATCGAGCCTCGCCTATAAATATTCAACTCTGAACGACCATGACGTACTTACAAATAAAAACGTAACCGTATTTACATGCTTGAGCAATTTGAAGCCGCGTCACGATTCAGTGATCGAAAAAATCATGAAGAAAGAAAAAAAGTAAAATGGACAGAAGGAAAATGGATGAATGTGTCATTATACAAAATGAATTTATTGTTCGTACAAAATGTTCCAATGCTGAAATAAATGAATGAAATAAAAAAATTAAAAATGTTCCGGGAATACGAAAAAAAAATGCGTTCAGATCACTTTTACATGGGGAAATATGTGGAAAAAGTTTTCTTAGCGTGAAATGAGACTATCAAGTTTGATGATAAAATGAAAAGACGTGAACGAGCTTTACGCTGAACCGCGAACGAGCGAGAAGTGTTGGTGCACGCGGCTACAAAATGGATTTAGGTATGCCCCAAGCACCATTTGCCACACAACTTTCTTGTGTTTCTCTTTTTCTGCGGTGCTACCACCCCTTTCTTTTTCATTTGACATAGAAAAGGAATGAGTGGAGCTTTCTTGTGCGCGGTGTGAGTGAGAGAATGCATGAAATACTGAATGCAAGAAACGAAAAAGAAAGAGAAATTCGCGTTGCGCTGCCACCTGCATTTTATTGCTTCCATTAAAGTTGATTGCTGTAATGGCCTATCCTTCTCGTTTCTTCTCTCTCCTTCGTTTTCTCCCTCAAGTAACAAAAACGGGTCTCCGATATTTTTTTTTACACTCCTTTATTCACTTTTATTTCATTTTCTTTGCTTTTGTAGTTGCCCGGCAATTAATAATTCTACCTGTACATACGTGCTCTGGCCCATTCCCTTGATCTTATCCTACATCAACTTGTTCCTATAAAATTAGAACCAAAATTTTACGTCATCCTATGTTTCAATTTATATTCCATGATTTTCGTATCACATATGCGATTTAGTATTCGTAAAGAGATGTCGATTACTAGTGAGCCATTACAATATAACGACATGTGTTTGGGTAACATTTATCTTGTCGATGAAATGATCAAGTTATTAGGGCAAGACGTTTCTGTATGTACATAGTGAATTATTCATGCGATCAATCTCGAATAGGATAGGGTGGCCACACCATGAAAACAAGAGAAGCGTTGTCAGAGATACGGTATAAGAAAACTGACGTGGTTGGTCGGCCCCAACAATTTATATTGACAACAACGTTTTCCAGCTACTGCTGCAGCGTTACACAATCGATTACTTCTGATGTCGAGTTGAATGCCATATATTATCAATAAACCAGCTCCGTATCCCTCGTTTTATTATTCGTTTCTTTTTTTTTCTTTCGCTACTTCAACTTTATTCACAGCAAAGACACATTTTCACATGAGGGTATATATATATTAAATAGGATCGATAAATACTTGTTTGGGAATATTACCGTGAGAGAGTTCATGATCTTACCATCAGTTTCTAACTGTATACTTTGATATTCAACAATATTTACTTCAATATCTTTAAAAGAGTTCTTTCTTGCTCAGTATTTTCTCCTACTTTCCACTGTATATAATTTCGTAGATTTATTCGCAATTATTCAAAAGTTTGAGTTAAAATTATTAGAAATTCTAATCAGGCAGAATTATATTCAGTAATAGAATCGTCATGTTCTGTCGAATTGGTGCTTCAATTATTTCCGTTCATGCATTGTATTCAACTTCTCTCTTTATAAATTCATGATAAAGGTGAATGGGCAATCATTTGTAGGAGTATTAAGCTCGATGAGGTGGAATGTTATACAGACCCCTTCTATTTAAAGTAGTGAAAAATTTGATAGAGTGTCGGATTACGTTTCAACGAGGTTAGCAGTGTGTTATATTTTGAATGTCATCTTGTTTTTGATTGATGTGGTTCACATCTTTCCTTATGTTCTGAATTTTCATTGGTTAAGAACTTGTGGTACTAGTGAAATAAATAACCTATATAAGTAACACGTACAATTAGCTGATGTGTTTTCGATGATTTGAAGTCTTACACAGATTGTATGGACGCTCCGCCGCCAGTTGGACGATGGTCTCATAGATTAACACCATACTCAATGGCTTTGATAATTAGATATCCATTAACTCTATCTCCTGTGGATTCTATTCTCTTTGTTTGCTGTTCCTGAGGAAATTGTTGTCAAATAACGACTGCTATATTTCAGTTAACTGTCAGTCAACATCGGAAGTAAATAATTCTGTAGATGTATTGGGAGTCACTCATTAGTCAGAGTTGATTCTGAGTATTCCTAGATATCCGTGTTGTAATTAAATCGACATTCGGATTTGATAAGTGGGTCATTAGAGTAATTTTGAAAATTACTTCGTGGTATATAATTGAGCTTTGAAACTTGTGGTTAATGTTGTACAGTCACCTTGCTAAGTGTCTTTGACACACACACACAATAATCCCTTGCCTTAGGGTATAGACATATACTCTTGGGGGCTTTGTATGCCAGCTACAAACTCATGAATATATTTATGAGAGTATGGAACATGGCTGCCGAGTGAATTGAAGAGAAGCAAACAGGAGGAAGGTGAAGATAGAAAGAGGAGAACTAGAAAAGGGAAGTATCTGTGATCCTTAGGGGCTTCCTCTACAATATTCTTTCTCTTCTTTGCAACTCTCATCTTCTGTGCTAACAAAACACCTCTGCTCTCTACTTGCTCCCTATGCAATTTTTTTCTTTGATGACATCATAAAGATCAGTATATTAAACGAAATAATAAATTTTGAATAGACATGAAAGGAAAACAATATAAACGTGAAGGTTCCTGGATTCATTCGGTTTTTATTTCAATGATCATTCCCATTCCGTATTCGATAAAGAAAAATTGATATTGAATAATACTGAAGTAGGTATCTTTCGATGATTTTTTCAACATTCAACAGCAACCACAAAATGCAGTAGAATGTGAACAAGTGCGCTTGGAGAATTTCATCTATATATTCATATTCATAGTTAGAAATGTGTGCGTGTATAAATATTCCTCCTCACTCTTTCAATTTCTTTCATTTTTTCTTTATTTTTTATTCACTGCTCATGCATAAAGACTCGAGTTCGCAGTGAGCACCGCAGCTTTTTTTCCTCTCCACTACACCGCGTCCCTCTTGCCTGACGAGTTTCTCATAAAATTGTTCTCAGCAGTGTCTTAAGGAGCAGACGCCTCTCACAAATACCTTCTTTACCATTTTGTCTCTCTATTTTCTTCGTATTTTCAATTTTGTATTTTGTTCTTTGTTGACGTACCATTTTTCTTTCACTACGATATATTCACTCAGTCACATGATACACGAGTATGTATTCACTCAATTTTCAATATCTCACATTATCATAGTACATATCATTTTATTTTTTTACCAACTTTTTTATTAGTTCAATTTTATTTTTCACATAGTCGTCATTTCCGCAGTTTCCTTTATAGCTATTATTCGTCATTTTTTTGGTCATGACTATGGCCTTTCGTCTATTACCTGGAAAGCTCGTAAACTTTTTCTCAACGAGCGAACGTAAAGTCGTTACCGCCCCCGCTTCAGACACAAACTCACAGACATTTATACCAAGATGGATACGTAAACATATATAGCTCGTAATCCCGTCGAGTGTAAAACATCAACCGTGATACCATGCTCCATCGTGTTACAATAATCCGTCGTGCTCATCAACTTCCTTCTAAGTTTCAAGTCATCATTGCAAATTTTGTTGTTTTTCTATGCTCAATTTTACGCCGGGATTCTCCATATTCATCACCAATCCATACGTCGGTATTGGATTAGTTTGCAAAGTTTCATTATCCTAGACATTGTTTTATCGATTCCTAATATCCAATACAGTATTTATTAAATGGAATAACAGGAGCATCGGATAAAAATTTCAGGAATACTTTACCACAAGAATTCATGAGATGACGTGTCACACGAGTTTTGTACAAATTCACGCAAACAATTCCTGAATGCATGTTATTTCCTCCATCTGCCAACCTATATCAGCAGTCATAATAGTACAAAATCCAGAAATGCGTAGTGTATATCATCAACATGAAAGCA
>JABMBR010004437.1:0-25247 GCA_018881525.1 Meteorus sp. PSUC_FEM 10030008
ATATATGACTCTCTCTCTCTCTATCTCTCACGGTGGATTCTGTCGGTTGTGTTTATATATGACTTGCCAATAATGGTTTTATTCCAATCCACATCTACAGCCTCGGGATCGCATCTCAATTTAGCCAAAAAAATGATGAATAATTAAAATAATGAAAATGAATAGAAAAAGAAGAGCTAAACGAGGCTCCATCGTCCGATCTTAAAAAAAAAAAACAAAAAATAATCTGCCAATGAATGTACATATAATCTTTTTTTTACTTCATATCTGTTACTGATGTGTATATATTTATAGAAAATTGAGAATGGAAATTTCACGAGAGCTTATCTGCGGACACTCTCTCTTTCTCTCTCTTTCTCTCTCATCCTTCTTCTCTATCTCATTCATTTAATTCCTCTCCCGCTACGGATTTGTTGGCAAATTAAGCGCCACAATTCTTACGTCCAGTGAATCCAATCACTCATTTAGAGTTCTCTGTAGTTTTCCTCATTCTCATATAGGGGATAAAGATCTCGACAATTCTGAAATTTAATGATAAGTGGAATAATTACATACATTGAAAACATGGAGAAGTCGATGAACTAATTGAATATGAAATCAAATAATAATAAATTAATAATTGAATAAATAGAATAATTATCATGATGATAAGAACTGCGAGCGAGAACTCGCTGCAATGACGATATATACAAAACGCAGTATTGACAAATTGTAATTTATTTATATACATAAACATATATATTAATGTAGCTTTTTCCAATGTGTCAAATATTTCTTATAGAAAAAAAAAAATAACCTTCAATATATATTATCCTAGGCTTCGGTATTTTTAGCTTAAACTATTTGTATGTATATGTATGCCTCCCGTGTATTCTTAAGTGTATTTATAAATACATAACGAAAAATTGTCCATGTATATGTGTTCTGCTGCATTTTGCCATTCTATTGTTTGTATAATATTCATCGCTGTTATAACTATGTTTCCGTTCCTCCTTTCACTATCGACTGAACTTCTTTCCTTTAATTTTGCTGAATTGCTTGGTACTTCTGCCTTGGTAATACCAGGTGAGAACAGTGGTGAGGGCAAACAATGCACCAAAGGCAGCACCGATGAGTAATCCATATAGAAATTTGACATCTTCAGCAAATGTCTTCATGGCATCTTTTTTCAATGATCGAAAATTCAAAGCGTTATCTTTATTTCTTACAACAAAACTCAACCAGAATTTGAGATGATCTGACGGTGGTATCGGTCGATCTCTGATTGCTAATGAAACACTTCTCGCAGCTTCTCTATAGGATGCACTTTCATGAATTGAGTTCACAGTGTTGTAAATTTTATCAAAAGATATGTCGTCATTGACAGATTCGGAGATTCCCAACTCGATTGCACGAATGGCGTTTTGCTTCTCTTGTGGATGTCGAGGGAAACAGATAATTGGTGTTCCATGGAATGCTGCCTCCAACCATTCGGCATCACCACAGTGACTCAATAACATCCGTGATCTTGCATATCCTAAAACAAGAGATGAGGTTTGAACAGTGTTTGGTTATCTAGAGAGTCTATAAAATGTTCATTCAGGAACGAAAAACTGCATTGGAAAACGAAGAAAATACCTATAAGATCTTGCCTATCAACATCCGAATTGACGAACATATTTTCAGGATCTTTCTTAGTTATTTTCACGTCTTTAGTCTTCCAAACAACTGCTTGGCCTTGTCTGCCTTGTGGTAACCGATGTGCAAGATTTTCTACAAGTCCCCTGTATTCTTTATCGAGTGTAACAACTATTGTACCAAGCCTGTACTCAACAAGTTCTTTTTGAAGTGCTGGTGGCAGTGGTTGAATACCTCGGCAATGATGGCATCCAATCTGAAAAAGAGGAAGCGATCATGGAATATCTGCACTACTCTGATTCCACGTTTTCTATGTCAATATGGAGATCGATACTGGATTCTTGATTATGAATCAACAAACATTGGAATCGAGAATTCGGGCCGAGAATAAATATCAGAACAAACCTCTATAAGGCGTCGACTAAAAGTGGCGAATTCCGAGCGTAAAACATAATCAGATCCCCACAAGAGAAGTTCAACATCAGAATAAAGTTCATCCAACGTTAATTGTGCGAGATCACTTGAGTACTTCTTCGTCATTTTCAACGCTGCAGCGACATAATTATTCTCTGCGTGTGATATAATTGCTCTATACTGGATGTGCGACCAAAAGCGATCGAGAAAACTTTCAGTCCGAATGGGTATAGCCATTTGCATCTTTTCAATAGCATAAAACTCTTCCTCATGTCCCTGGGCCCATATGACTGGAATGGATCCAACAAAACGTGTCCACGGTAAAAGACAACCGTCATGCCTGAAATGAATGTGATTCAACATTGCAAGTACTGATATCTAGTGAATGTAGATAAATTTGAAAAATTACACAAAAATTATTACCTCAGTGCTGGGAATATTATAAAAGTCGGTTGAATCTCCTTCACCTTTCTCAATATATTTTTGTTCGTTATTAGTTCTTCACATGCATTCAAAGCTCTCTCCTCTTTTCTAGCATCTTTTGAATTGGTGACATTCAATTTGATAATTTCAACTTCGATTAAATGTTCATAGATATGTTCAGATGATGTTGGAATGATGAGCACGGAATCAATGCCTTGATCCGAGAGTGTATTAGCAAGCAAAGAAATATCATACAATTTCTCGAAACCAACTACCACAGCCGTTTGTTGCGGTGTAACATGAATAGATGCGCTCACAGTGCAGAACAGTGCAAAAAAGTTCCACGGATTAATCATGATTACTATTCCCTGTACAAACTTAATTATTTATCTCTTCTGTACTAGAGCAGATATTGATTCCTTATAATTGTGACTCACACTATTCCACAAGTCACAGAGCAAGGGGAGAATGTGTTAAAGCGCAGCGGATAGTTTTAAGATGACCGCAGAACCGCCGATGTTCTTGCTCCGGTTTATGTCATATTTTTTTCCCTAATGTTTCCCTGGTTACCAACTTTTCTAACCTCACAAATTCGAATCGATGTTCTGGCGGCATATAATAAAGGTGCTCACACAGTGACATAAAATAGAGAGACGTCACATTTGCGCGTGCGCCCTGCGTTGATGAGATTTTTGAATTTGTATGGTTAGCAAACTCCATTTTCGAATGAAATACATACTGATTAAGAATGATTTTCCTCTGAGAAATGAATTTCATACGCATCATTAAAATTTACAGAAAAACAATGTCCGGAATCGAATCTAGATTTCTCTCGTCACGATCGGACTTGTGTGACGCTAGACGTTATTCATGTGGATTTGCCCGTATGGAGGAAACGTATTGAAAGATGAGATATCGTAGTGTGCAAGAATCTCACAAGTTGGCGTCACTATAGCTTTTGGTTATGTGATGGTTGTGAGCATATGTATATGTTTCGTAAAAATTTGGCATCGGAAATACATATATTTCCAGAAATTTTTTGGACTTTATATTCCCGCACAGTGTGTACACGATTGATCTTTTCTACCAGAAGCCAATTCGACTGTAGCACGGATTGAGAATCATCTTCGAGTATTGCCTGGTCGTTATAATAAATTCTTACAACTTGGCAGAATCAACAAAGAATTAATATACAACAATTGGACAAAAAATATTGGTTTCCGCACAGGCATACACGATTGTTGTCGGCATTGAAGGTATCTACCACTTTCTTTTGTTTTTTATTTATTATGTTGAAGATATATTATAAGAAAAATATCGTAAAAAAAGAATTCTGCATTGAACTTCTCTGTTAACGCAAACCACCTTGGAAGAATCAATTAATTGTTCATTTCTAGTTCTAATAAGTTCAACGAAGATGTCAAACGAGCATGAATTACCTTCTGACTCCGATGAAGATGATGAAGACTATGTTCCGGATGGCGGTGATGAAGCGGTGTCGGAAGCCGAATCCGAAGGTGAAGCTGAAAGTAGTCCTGAAGATGAAAATAATGAAAATGTTCAATTATCAGAGAAAAAACACAGTAAACGAGGCCACTCCGGAAAGAAATCGAGTAACAAAAGGAAGAAAATAGAGACTGATGAAAAAGATAGTGATGATGAAGAGGAGGCAGCAGAGAAAACGGCTCTGACTGAAGAAGAAGAGAAGAAAAAAGCCGACTCTCTGTGGGCTGACTTTATGAGTGATACGGGTGAGTGTTCAATTTATTGTATTACGAAATGGGATTGATCACATTTAGAATTGCTCGCGATGAACTCTAACAATTATAATTGCAACCGTAGGAATAACACAATGTGAATAGAATACAAAACGATGCATCAAATCATACTTATTCAATTTTCTTCTTTCAATAATTTCTGTGAGAACGTATTCTCAACCAGTTTCCGAAATTAGGAAACGAGTTTAATTCGAGTTTACCTGTTTTTGTAGGATTTCCTATTGTCATCCTTGAGTTATCTTATGAAAAAACGGTGGAATAATTCCACTTTTCAGTCTCTATCACACGGTTACTACTGAACTACAAGATCTATGACCATGTTCATAACAAATTCTGATTTCAGGGACGATTCCACGGCCTAAGGTACAGAAAACGCCGAACAAAAGTGCAGAGAATTCAGCAACGGTCAAGCCTAAAGTTGTGGAAAAAGTGAAAATAACGAAAATTTTCGAATTCGCTGGTGAAGAAGTTAAAGTTGAGAAAGAAGTTAGTACAGACTCAGCTGAAGCGAGATTAACTTTGTCTACCGATGGAAAATCATCAAGTGAATCAAATAGAAGTGTCGAAAAACGTGCACCAAGAGGTCGCGTCGGAGGGCTGGGTGGGATCTCATCAGTTCTCGGCCAAATTGGTAAAAAAACAAAAATTAGTACACTCGAAAAATCGAAACTTGACTGGGATAGTTTCAAGAAACAGGAGAATCTTGATGAAGAAATCAATACTCATAATAAAGGCAAAGACGGCTACTTGGATCGTCAAGACTTTTTACAGCGCGCTGATTTGCGTCAATTTGAAATAGAAAAACAACTCAGAACAACAGCAAGACGTAGCAATCGATGAACTGAAGATTTCAATTACGTTTTTAATTGACTACTTTCTCTCCACTTCATTGAGTCGCAAATGTTGATATCTCGAATTGGGACACAGTGAGAAAAGAGGAACTGCCTCCTTTATTAAGAATAAAGTATTAATCATTCCATTGCATCTGCCATAATACTTGCGATGAAAGTTCTATGATTTATCATTGCGGCAACCATAAATAACGATACATTTGAGATGCCATTCTTCTACGGCGAAATATTATGCCAAACTTAATGTGACTCGATGAAATGTGTCGTTTTCAATCGCACACTTGAACGCAACTCGGTGGATACGAATCCGTACGTTTCGGTATAAAACACACATGGAAACGTACATGCATATTATTCAAATAAATAACAGTCCAATTGTCGCATCTGAAACTCAAATGACTCATAACATTTAATTTCTCGTCAAAAGAATGCATCACATTTTTTCCTCTTAGTAAGTGTCACCATTCCTTTCACATTTACTTCTATATCTAATGAATATTTATCGTGAATGCTCTCTGTAATTTTTATATGTCAATTATTTATTCATGATCGGTAGGAAAATTCTGCATGATCTCTAAGTTACAGGTCCACAGGCCAAATGGTAACTAATTTATTCAACGAAGTGATATAGATGATGAATCTTCGTTAATCGACCTTCACTCACATATTTCTTACATTTTGATCAACAGTATAATGTAGATAAATATTACACGGAATGCATGTGCAGTGCAATTTGACGCCAGTCTGGCGCTGGTGGAGGGCAACCTTGCCGCGGGAGGAATAATTAGAGTTCTGTCGACGAGAATATCTTACAGGCATCGACCTGCTACCGGTTCAGCCCGAGCTCTTCCTTGACTCACTCAACAGTGGAACGAAGTATCCAAAGAAATATAGTAAGACATTGGCGCCATTCACTATATATATCTTTGCGGATCCGCATTGGAGACGCAATGAATCCGCGTGACTCGATTCCCAACAACTCTCGCACTTTGTCCGCTTGACGTCATCGCACCTACCAATGACCTCATAGTTCGTACGTCACACAATTATTTGTTTTCAATTGTAAAGATGTAAAATTTCCTATGAATAGTCGATGGAATCCTATCAGCGAATTATTGTTTAACTGATGATTGTTATCTCCGAGCATAATATAGTAGGAATGTCAGCGGGTGTGGTTGCAATAAATCGCGATAGACCGTGCTCAAGAAACATCTTGGTTTCTAAGAAATCGGAAAATATTCTTCTAGGCCACTCAAAAGAATTACTCTAGAGATGGTTTGTCTCAATGAGCCTTCTTTTGATTCAAAGCACTTGTGAGATAGATGGTAGGGACAATTATGTGAAGGTAACGTGAAGCGAATTGAAATGAGAGAGGGGAAGAACATGATAAGAATATGAGTGGTCGAAGAACCTGAATGAAAGGAACAAGACAAAATAGGACGAGAGGATGAAAAAAATTGAGAATATGAAAGTATATCGAGACCATATAGGCACTTGCTGTTTTTGCTTTCATCTACACAAGAAATTTTCAGGGTCGTAGACTCCAGGACTGCCATGAATAGCCATGGAAAAAAAAACACTGAATCATATCATGTCTCAAATTCTCATTTATTCGCAGGCAAAAGACTATTCATATAGAGCTCTCTCACTTGTATATAATTCAGCAGTTTCGTGGTAATGTTACGCCACCCTCACCAAGATCACACTATTGATAAAAGTCATTAAAAAAACCGGTGATACACCTCATCGTAAAAGCCCCCGTGATGAGACATGAGCGTATATACGTGTGACGTTGGTACTTAAATTCTACATCACTGAAGCTTGAGTCATGGTTTACGCGCCATGCGTGATGTAATCTTCAATTTCTTTTTCTATGTCCCCCTTCTTCATTCTATTCACATATCAGTTTTTATTGGAACAGGTGAATATGTGCTATCGATATATTTTTAAGTGGTCCAACCGGCCTTTTTCTCGACTAAGCAGAAATGGTTATAGTTTGTAATGTTATGGTATTGAATGGAAACACGGTGCAATTTTTTCCTACTTCATGCAGGCAGAAATTGTTGTGTCATGGACAGTAATACATAGATATTAAAAGCGAACTAGATCCGGGAAATATATTCTCAAAACTGGAAGAGAAACACGAATTCATGATACACTCGTTGGGAATTTATTATTTTCACGATCGCATGTTCTTTTATTGTTTCTAATGATCGGTTAGGGAATCAGGTTGACGTGAATGGAAACAACGATTCCCACAGTATTGTCTGCACTTCTCCTGTGTTTGCAATCTGAAGGCCATTATCGCTATTGATATTCTATTCTTATTCCTGAGACGTTTGGAAGATTATATCAATCGATACTGGTTGACATGGAAACAATGCGAGATATATTCAAGCTTGACATCAAATGCACTTATACATTTTACAAATTGATCATATAGTTGATCTACTGCTACTATATTTTATGTCCAATTATAAATTCATATGGAGAAATTTGTCTTATAGAATGGAGTGAGTGATTTTCGTAAGGGTGACACTTCTTTCTCATCGTAATCTATAAGAAGTTTCTATACAAGAATTATTTTAGAAATTGCTTCAAGTCATAAACCAATTGAAATCTTTTGAATGAGACATTGAAGTTTCGAATTGTTAAATGTTATAAATTTTGACCCTAAGACCTTGATATGTATATACTTTGTATTGAATATCCTAACGGAATGTAGCGTGACTTGAAATCATAAAGTATTCCAGGAAGACCAGAAGAGTATTCCACAACATATGATATGATGTGTTCAAGGGTGTTGGATGTAACTGAATATCATCCCCTAAATGTTCAACAGGAGTTTCGTGTAGGGTTGAATCACATCGTTTGCAATTCTCCATACACAGAGCTATCATATCACTCACTGTTCTTGTTGGCCCACACATACATGCCGTCTCGACATCTTGTTAATAATAAATTTGAAAAGTAGGCGCACCAAGGCGATTGAGATAACGGAGCAACGTGCACACCTTGGTGGCGGTGATGATGGTGGTGGTCGTGGTGGTAATACAGAAGGGGATATTTTTACAGGACAGGAACTTCGGCTATTTCCGCGTATGTTCGATAGTTCTCGGTAACGAGGAACTCAACACCGCCCGGAGAGTCCAGCGGAGGCGGACACCAGTTCCGCGCACGACATCGTCGTGATAGGGTGGATTATTTTATCATTTATTTCATTTCAACACGATGAATTTAATTTTTCAACGTTGACAAATGATTTCACTTCAAGAAGAAATCATTGATCGAAACATTATCATCTCTTTGGCCAGTGTGATGGTTGATAAACTGTGAAATTTAGATGTAACGAGTGTGCAATAAAGCCGGTAGGGAGAGAAAAAAAAGGGAAGGATCATGACTTAATATTTCAAGTTATCAATTGTAGAATGGGGGAGTGAATTTTTCACTTATCTCGAATATAAAAACGAGTTATCGATCGTATTCCAATACAAATTTTGTGTCAGTGTCTATTTGTGCGTACGAGTGAATACGTCTTATTGTTTTCATTATTTGGACTAATGTACAACGCCCAGCAGTATTGACTTATTGTTCGAATTGATTTTAATACTGGAGCAAAATGATGGATGTGAAAATGATGTCGCAAACAGCTGAAATTATACCAAGTACACTTAATCAGGTAAAAATACATAATTAAAGCTTGTGTTAGGAATGATATCTGGAATGTCTACAATTGAATCTCATGAACGGAATGTATAGATGATACATTAAAGTTTTCCATATAATTCCTGGAGTGCAGAATTTTTGGTCAGATGGAGCTTTTTATGAAGAGTATACATGAATGTCACGAAATTTTTTGAATCATATTCATGTGAGATGTAGCGCACAACCTCTCATGCTTTTGAGCATTTGAAATCAATACTCCAATTCTCATCCTTCGATCTTTGTGAATGTGATTTCATGCTGGAGAAATGACAATTTTTCTATAAAGTAAAACAAGCGATTACGTGATTTCACGATGAGTTTTTTTAATGACTTTTATCCTTCAAGAGTTTTCACGAATGAGAATTAACGTGCTTTCGTGTCAGAAGTTGACTATGTCATCATTGTGATAGAAATGAATATTATTCCACGAGAGGAAAAAATATATAAAACGAAGGAACTTCACACAAACGTTGAATTGTAAATTTACCAAAGCTATATTCTAGAAAGAATGATTTACATATTCTGCAACTAAAGGAAGTAAAACGTGCATTTTATGCATACATTTTATTTTCATTGGGGAACGTGATGAAAAATTCTCATATTTTCTATAAACGTTCCCGCACATTCTCATGACAAATGTCATACTGGAATGCACCATCACAAATTTCAATACAGTTTCTCTACATAATAATGCCACTGCTATTCCGATTCTGAATGGCCTCTTGTCCTAACTCTTTCGGAATTTGGATGCCGAACCAGCAACGTTACAGCTGAATTTCGGAATGGACATTTGTGTTATTCATCGTATGGCCTATCCGAAATGGATTCGTTATTGCATCTGTATAACAAAACAATCAGTACTGCTGTGACAATTATAAATATGGAATGTTAGAGGACGGATCTGTAAGAATTTCTATACGAGATGGAATTCCAAGATGTCGTAGACCAATGGATATCTCCACAACTGAGTTTTTCTTATTATCCATATAGAGACTCTTCTAATAACAACTTCTCCACCACATAATGAAGAAAATTCCGAGCAAATGACCATCAACAATGGCCTTCTAGACATACTTCATCGATAATCAATCGCGATGCGTTAAATGCATTTTGGAATTGCTCATGACATTTAGATCTATGCGGGATATGAATTATTATTATCGATACACAATAGACGCGTGTTCATCCGTAGTGAAATTACACACGCACATCACTAAGACCTTAACACAATTGTTATGCTGTCTGCATACCAACATTATACACCGTCGCATTGTTCTACATCATCAATATTTGGAATGTTCGAGTGTCCGATTTACTCAATGACTCAACATTGATATTCTTTATCGATGGTGATCAACTTTCTCAAAAGAGTATCACTTTCGATTTTGGTAAACAAAATTCCGATTGATTGGATGAATAGATTTATCAGTCAAATAGTTTTCCTATACTGTAAGTCACATTTGTTCTCGAATTGTCGACAATTCATATTAGATACAGAAAATTCGATTATGGAAGAGCTCTTGACATGAAGCACATATCGAATATGTAAAAATGAGCGTGAGGGTGAATGACATTTCTCTTAACTGGCATTATAAATCTCTACATGCATCATTGAATTGATCCACACAAGCTAACGACCCTCACGTCACATTTTCTTTTGACTTTCTGTGAACAAATATGAATTTGATCCTTCCACATTCTCTTAATCCACGAACCGTCACAATTGTCACGTGTAAATTGTTCGTTTCATCGTTGAATTTTTCGTTAGCTACATGCTACGAAAACTTGCATTTGGCCTTGTGTGACAATTTACTATGTCAGTGAGGGAGTTAAAATTCATGGAAAGTGTGGTTATGTACCATTCATACATGCTGCAATAGGGATCAATGAAGCGCAACGATGATTACACACAGACTACTGGCTGGTGAATCCCTCATGGACAAATTGCATGCGAAGTAGCCACAACAAGTTGTAATCCATTGCGATCTTTTAGAATCGACACAGTCAGTATTCCATGAATGCATGGAAGAAAAATAAAGTGCACTTAGTCACGCTTAACGAATTCCAACGATAAGATATTTCTATAATGGGAATATATATTTGAATGCAACTGAAGTAGCAATGAGTTATGTTTTTATTACCTGGCGAAAGAGGAGAAGGAATTGTTTATACATACTAATATGAGGGATGTTTGTTTGTTGTGTCGAGATCCAGTCAACGGTCAAGAGGTTGCGCGCAGTAGTTTAATACATTCTAATTTACCGTTAACTGCGCACACCGACTACCAAGACTATCCAACATGTATATGATATTATATTATATACTAATGCTTGTGTGTGATGGAGAAAGGTATGCCACGATCTCTCTTACTCCACATGTACTCGTTTACGTTTTACTACACTAGACATTAAAGTTCTCCTTACATGGTAAATGCAGAAAGAAAAAGCTCCCTTCGAAAACGAGAATATCGCAAATGATTTAAGAATTGCCCCAACTGTAATAGTATAAAAAAGCATCCCATCTTTCCGTTTCCAATGGATCTAAATTATGTTGTACGTGAAGATGCAACACAGAAAAAAATGTATTTTCAAAAATTTGTCTTCCCGCCTCGAGTCAGGTTGTGATGGAAATGGGACTCTTCATTGTAAATTTAATCGTCTTGCTAAGAATTATATTTTCACAGAACTACCATGATGTTGTCACTGTTTAACTTCGCGTAGTTTTATTAGTTGCTAGAAATCGAAGGTTTGGTTATTTTCATTCTTATATTTCCGTAAATGGATCGTGACTGGTTTTAGAAGAACATTGCATCGTTTGAGTTTGTTCGAAAAAACGGACGTTCTGAAATTCCTGATAACTATCCTGAGTATATTCTCAAATCGTGTGAAAAGTAAACCATTGAGCGGTGATGAGGATAGTTTTGTGGAAAAGTTTCGTTTCAAAATGTGATCTCTCTCTAGATGTTTTCGTGTTTGTTTTCGGTCCCACAACTTTTTTTACTTTCTGATGATGATAAATATTCGGCGAGGCACTACCTTATCAAATAAGGTTTGCATTGCGCTGCACCTTGAAATGAATTCATCGCCATTTTTGGAGATGAACGAGCGTACAAATACGTCTGATAGCAATCATTCACTTTTCCCCTACTTTATATGTCTTCAAATTATTTTTCTTCCTCACTATACGCATACTGAGAGAAAAAACGAGAACTTGATTGAATATAAAATGCTACGACTTCGATGGAATCTTAGAAATACGATCGATCCTCATGTGCAGAGCAGAGAAAAGGCGAATATTCTCGACAATAATCGTATGAGCATGACAGAGGAAGCAGATAGGGGAGTTTTACCAACCCCAATGGACCACCGTACGTCGGCAGTCTTTTCAATGCTGCTTCAAGTTCTCCTTCACTTTTTTCCCTTGACGTGAACAAATGTGCATTCAAACAGTGGAACGTAGCACCTTGCATATTTATGTCATTCAACACAATTCAACGTATGTTAATACGTAATAACCAACCATTTCTCTCTAACTGATGTTGATTGCTGTATAAAGCACATTGTCTGTCCATCTTCATGTAACGTTTGCCTATATACAAAAAGAGCCACTTACGAAATCGGCGTTCACAGACCTTGGGTAGAACAAAATATTGCAAAGCGGAATGGAACAAAGCGTTTGTCGGCAGTGTATGGCAACATGTTCCACCAACACGTATATACACGTATGCAAAAATATCTCGGTGTGAGAGGATGAGATAAAGATACGAAGAAAGAATTTGTTTGCACGTGTATCACACTATCCTATCTCAGGCGAACTGTTTCATTGTCAGTTAAGTTCTTTGTGCTGTTTTTATTTTCGTTTCCCAATACTTACTTTTCATTCTTACATTTTGCAGTTGATGTAATAAGTTTTCGACTCGATTTCACAGTACATTGGTACCTTTCATGATTTTCAAATATTCGTAGAAACCGTCAGTGGAAATTGGGAATTTTTAGATAAACAGTTTCAATATAGTTATGGAAAGTCTTATACACAATTCTGTTGATAATTCGTCATTGTTGGATGACAATTCCCAATCAGGCAATGCGATAAATTCAAAAGAGATTTTTTTGAATCGTTCGATAAGTATCGCATAATCATTGAGTTGATGATGGAATGTGAAAACTTCAATAATGATTGGAGAAACCTTGGGGTTAGGGTAAACATTTTGTGTAATGAGCAAACTATTTATGCAGACATCTAAGTGAACAAGTATGGCTGTCAACTCCATTATTTTCATGTGAATGTCGATAACGTTTGGTATATGAATATGTGTGTGTATTTATTCAGTTTATTTGCGGCTGTGTTATCATTCACGAACGATATGATCGTCAAATTGCTCTCTCGAACAAGGCGTGAAGGTGAAATAATATATACGTACATTTATTTCTTACAATATATTTTGTCTCTCGACAAATAATTGCATGAAAGTACGAGTCCATATAATGATGAACCAACGCACGCAACTTCGCTGAATTGCTTAAAATTATTTCCTTTATATATATTATATTTGCTCTTTATTTTTTGTTCATTTATTTGGCTCGTTACAGCACCAATTACTGGCAATTTTCAGCTCCATTCCCTCGATTATGAAGAAGGTTTTTTCTCCATCTTTTTTTCCCGCTCATTTTATTATAATTTTTGTGCTTCATGTCTCTTTTGCATAATGTGAAAAACCGTTGTAAAATGAATTGCACATAATTTTCTGGTGCTCTTGTGGATATACATGACCGCAGGATGGTGTTGAGATAGGTAATATAAATATTGTGCAGAACATTTGAGACATGCGTGATAAGATTAGATTAGCGTTTTATCGTCGATCGATATTTGTGTACGGTATGAGAGTTTTCAGAAATTGGTTGTCATGAAATAATAGTGTCAGTAATGGTTGTTTTCTCGATCATTCACAAATTGGTGGATTCACCGGTTCATTGTGAAGATGCGAGAAATAAAAACTGTATCCATTTGGTCCAAGACTCGCAATAAATCTTCAAGAGTGAGTAATTTGAGACTACAAAGAAGATGAAAACTCGGCGACCTGTTATACTTTCTCATTGAATGGACTCCTAATAAAACTCAAAATACGACTTGAGATAATGAGGACTTGTTGCAAGTCTACACTTGTCGAGATTGTCGATTAAACTGTTTCATACATGTCAAGATGAAGAGTCTTTGAAAAGACTTCGTCAACAGTGGTTTGCGTCTGTGGCATATACATGTGTGAATCTCTGTGATGATGGTTTCAAAACGCCTCGCGAATCTCAAGTAGAAAGAGTTCGTGCTAACAGTCATGACACAATGTTAACAGGCGGCTCTACGGATTGTGAAAAAAGTGTGGTAGAGTGAGATGAAGGATAAAATATATGGTGTAACAAAAAAAGAGAAGAGAATTACTTGGTAACAAATACCCATGTTTGAAGAGAAGTGAAAGAGTGTGCGACCACGTCGAAGTCCGTGCTCTTGCAAATGTAAATGCACTTGAGGTGATGACGACAACGATGACGACGTTAAAGCTGAAGCTGATATTCTGAATGAGAAAGAAAAATAAAATTGACAAGAGGAAAGAAAAAATTCTCACAGGAAAAAAAAATCAAACAAAAATTTCCATGTGGTTGGATTTATTTTAGAGGTTCACACATACTTGAAAAGACGTTGGGACGTTACAGAGAAGAAATGTATTCTCGTGAGAGAGTTGTGGAGAATGCACTTGAAACTCTCATGGAATGCATAATCATATATTTGAGGGGTATAAACAAATACGTCACGTGAAATGAACGATTGTGGTGACATTGATTTTTTCCATGTTCAAGCAGCCATCATTTGTCAAGACTTTAATATTCGAATGGTGCATAGAAACTATTCTGGAACTTCCAATTGATATGACATTCTCTGATGGACAAGACGAAGAATTAAATCCTATCAATACTAGTTTTGATATGAAGACTGCTTTCGATGTTGGGAATAAATGAAAAACTAGATGTTCGGCTGAAATTTTATAGACTCGAATATTGAGGGATCCATAAAAATTATTCCAATAATATTCCATGCGCACGTAAAAGGACTGTGTGAAGTGGAAAAAATTCATCTGTGTTGATGAATAGAAATAAAGTACATAACTTGGTTTCTTCCCAAACGAGCATCATTGAAAGTTTAAACAATAGAATAATACTTCCATATTCCACTTGTTATTCCATGATGGGAAACGTTTTTTCTTTTCCAATTCTTTTCATCAATATGCAAATAATTATTATGATGAAACTATGACATCATAATTACAAAGATAACGACGAATCATCATAACACATGAGGAAAACAAATAAAATTCTACGATTCTTCCCCTGCAAGTAAAAGTATATACACATAGTCGAATAGTATAATTTATTTATTCCTGCGCCACTCAGCATAATATTTAACAACGTGTGCATATGTACACACACCACACCGTTGGCAGACAAAGGCTCTTGACGTTGAATACTATGTATGCATGCTGCATGCATACATCGAGTTCTGGCGACCACGTGTAGAAGGATCACATGATGTTTATGCCTGTCTCGAGGCCGACCATAATTCTTTCCAACGATCTTGAAGACCAATTTCCTACTGTACGAAAGAATGAAATAGAGAACGTCCTGGTACGAACTTCTATGTACCACCCGATATAAAGAGGGCTTCTAAGTGGCCCTTGGACACGCCGCCACTGTACCACAGTCTTTACTAATCTCATTTCTACACCGACCCCATACACCTTCCTGGAAGAATATAAACTCGAGAAGCAAATCCTAATATATATGCATGAAAAATCACATTGCAGACCAAGTCATAAACGAGAGCGGCATATAAAATGAATATAAATTCGAATAAACCGTCCACCTTATTCGAAGAAATTTTGAGAATAAAAGAATTTAAGTTTCAAGTAACGTAAAAAATATTTTATGCAATTGCAAGTGGTTTCATTTTATGATTTTATCGTCACGAAAAACGACGATCTTCGTTAAGTTCCATAACCCCTTTTCTTCTTTAAGAATCATGAGAAGAAATGTGTGGCCGATTTGTGCTGCTCTGATAATTTATAAAGTTATTATGGGTGAACTTCTCTCATTTCTCAAACCACATCTCCCATATATTCCAAATATTCATTTTCTTCGCTCATAACTGATCGCAAGGGAATTCGCGTTCGGATGTAAAATTGACTTTTCATATCTGATAATTGTTTTCCCGGTAATTTCGAAATCAGCAATATTTTGTGTGCTCATTTTCCATTCCGATAATATTGAGGCGGGATTCTTGAAGTTTCTCAACTCGCTGTGATTGTGTCACGCTCAAAAAAAAAAAAATATTTGGAAGAATTTCCCATCTTATTACTATCTCATAAATGGAATTCGGAGCGATAACTTTTTATCGCAGGACTGTTTATCATTTTATCATCATAAGTAGCACATCAATAACAACGATTCCCAGTATCTCCACAATGAAATGACGTTTCGATGAGAACTTTTTGTATGTACTCTTTCAAACCGAGTACTCATTTTAATTTGACTCTGTACTGATGATTGAGTACATTTCTTCCGATGAAAATAAATATGCAATTGACAAACTACCGTAAAATCTTCTCCAACAACCATCAAATGAATTTTTACAACTATCTTGTCGTGAATGAATAGTCATGACTAATAGGACTGTATAGTAGTTTGGATTTGAATTGAATTTTAACTCCCAACATTGGCATTCACTCTACCGCATAGATACTTAGTGTCTCAATCGTGTTAATGTCTTACCCGTCATGTGTGACATCAACTCGATGCATTAGTTGAAATCCTATTACTGTTGAAAAGGGGACTGTTATGTATAGGCGAAGTGACGAGTGCTATGTATGAACCCCAACTAGCGATGCATCTTCAACACTTGCTCTATCATGATAATAATCATGATAATGACGATGATAATGATGATGGTGACATCGACGATGATGCGATTGCCAGTTCATTCAAAACGTGAGACCATCACATTCGGAACTAGATGATCTAACATTTATCTGGATTCATCGCACGTGAACACACATAAACGTATAAACCATATAAATTCAACCGCAAAAACTTAATACCATGTAACTACCTGAGGGGTGAGATTATTTTTTTGTAACCGCTGTATAAACGCTGTTTATATATGTACATACGAACACTTGGTTGCAGTGATACGTATACTGCGATTAGAACTGGAGACGAATATAGCACTTTGATTCAGAGAAAACACGAGTGAGATAAGACTGTGGTAGAGTCGTATGAAATAGCAACGAATAGATGGGAAGAGAATGAGAGAGTTGGTGGAAAGACGATAGCGACGACAGGAAGATTGTGAGTATCCGCAAGGGATTACCAAAGAACTATTGCACGATTTAGATTTAAAGTGTACCGAAGGGTAGGGGCTTTTGTTCCTCCCTTTTTCTTTCTCCTTTTTGTACATGCCACACGTGCCATTTATTCCATATGTATATTCATCAGAGCAATCTCGGTACGGAATGAGTAGGGTGAGAGAGCAGAATGCAAAACACTTGTTTAAACTTTTTTCTATTCATTGAGAAAAGGCTTTTGCAATCTGCGGTAGGGATTATTTAGTATGGGAATAGATTAGAATTTTTTCCTCTTGTTAGGAGTGAATTATGTTGGTTGGAAAGAAAAGAAATCTTCTCCTTATTCATCGCCAATGTGGCTTTGAATAAGTGAAGAAATTTTTGTAAAATGATTTTAGTCAAGTGTTTAGTCAGGAATTCCCAATATTGACAACCATAACAATCGAACTAATTTCATTTCATTCGCAGATGAATGATCTGAAATATTTTACACTTTTTTTGAAACAATAAAAATAGTCGATTGTTCTTAATCGCGGTGGAATTCGAAAATGAAATATTATATATTTCTTCTTGATAAGCCAAGTACTTTCTAGTCCTCATGATGATATCTAATCTTGTATTATTGAGTGGATGATTGCCATGTGTGACGGATTATAATTCGAGACTATTATCATTCTTTCTAAAAATACCATAAATGTTTATTTACCATGTTCTACTTCTTTGTTTATAATGTATATTGTGTTCTTGATTAGTTTCACATTATTTTCTTTCATATTTAGTTGATGAAGCTCATTCCCCATACCATTTGAGAATTAGCATTTGAGCAAAGATTTTGAATTCTGTAATTGAACTTGGAATTTTTTATATTTTTTTTGTTTGTGAATGGAAATGATGTTGGTTGTCGACTCTTCTGAATACGAATATTATCAGACGTATGATGAATAAAAATGAAGAAGTTTTGCGGTTGTGTTTGAGCTTATTCGCTTCAACTGTTGAGTGACTCTGCTTATTCTTATTGTAGCATGTCGTGTGCCAGTTACCCTCCAAAACCCAACTCGTCATCTTCACGTAATGCATAATTTGCATTCAGTGTGAGGTTCCCAACCATCATTATTAAAAGCACTTTCTCTTGGATAATTAAATTCTATTATTTCATCATTATACGATTTGATATGAACTCTTGTTGAAATGGAGCTAGGACTGCTCATCCATCATCATAGAAAAACTTTCTCCTCTTTCTTTTACGATTTCGCACATTCTTGTGGCAGGTGTAATTAAAAAGTTGGGGTGATTTATCATGTGGTGAATCAATCACTTTTTTATGGCACTCTTGGGATATTGTGTTATCTCACTGGTGAAAATAACATCTTGGTTTTTATTTGATTTTAATGTCCATCTATCGAAATTTATTATTTTCCCTGTGCGAATCCCAAGTGCAATTGTATAAACCGACACATAAGATTGCTCCATTTGTCTACACTATTTCCGAAAGGCGTCTATTGAATTCTGTGATATGAATTCGAATAGAAATATTGAAGTTTTTATTGAAAACTCTTTGAGACTTATTTGATTAGTCTAATCAAACGTGAGAATATCGTCGAAAAATATCCTATCGAGGAATGCAAATATTGAATATTAAATTTCATCATTGGTATGTCAACGAGGTGGAGGCAACCACCATCAATATTTGCGTTGAATAAAAATAATGATTCAAGGTTCAATAAAAATTTTAATTAGTGAGGAATCAATGGATTTACTGAAATTTTCATGTGTACATCGACAAAGTTGGCACAGCCCAATTTGCCAACATTTCAAATATCAACTGTACATGCCAGACAGCAAATTTATGAAATAATGATTAACATCGATACCAATTGAATTACTATGAATTAATTTGTGCGAATGATATATTTAAGGACTGCGATTTACATTAGACACACACGTGTATTCCATTGATAATATTCATATTGTTTAAATATATCAATATTACATCACTCAGCTAATCTGAATTTAATTGAACGATTTATTGCGAAATACAATTTTTAATTGTTTCAAATGTGTGTTTACTAAAAAAAAAAAAAAAATGAAGTGTTCACGTTGATGCGCGTCTATGTCTGTGGGAATTTTGTTGCCATGTGTGCATGTTTCTTTTGAACGACGCCGTTTCACGCGCGGGCATTTTAATTGAACTCACTTGAGCGTTGAAACGCGAGATGTGACTGTTCTTTATAAGCGTGTGGACATCTCATTCGCTACAATATTCTCATTTATGTTTGCATCATGTAAGAGAATTAAATGTCTCAACACAATATCCCATTTAACATATATCATCGAGTGAAGAACAAACAGCAGACTTTGATTGACAAAAATCACTCATAGCCATTATGTTTCTATTATGTAATAATATTAATCCTTTTAGAATGATTAATTGCACTCTCATAATTTTTTTATTTCATAAATTTCTTCTGTTCCAATTGTTATAGCAAAAATGCGTGAAGGCTCGCGCATTGTACGATAATATCGCCGAAGCGCCAGATGAATTGGCGTTCCGTAAAGGTGATGTCCTGACAGTATTGGAACAAAATACAGCTGGCCTTGAGGGATGGTGGCTGTGTGCCCTCAGGGGGAGACAGGTAAATATATCTTAGCAGTTGAATTCACTTCATAATTGTTCATACAAGGCGTCGTATCTCAGTTAACACGCAATGAATGTAAACTGGTAAACACTTCAGAATGACTACGGTATGAGTTGCTGAAAGGGAAAAATTTTTCCCACTTGATTAAATAAATTCCCCTTGGCGTTTTAAGGAACGGAATAATTTTCATCGCAATTTCGGGTGAATATGTAAAGTCAACAAAAATAAGATTACCACATTGAACATTTCAAACTTTCATTTATGTCGCTTCCATTTCACTATTACAATCGGCAAAATCTTTATTTCAACCCAGGCAGCTGTGACGGGCGTGCGGTCACAGAGTTATTTACACGAGATGATATTCTTGCGCGCAGCCGCTGGAGGCATTTTCTATATATCCTGCCCAACATCTGCCAAAGACACCAACCATAAACATATTCAAAACATTTGTCTACATCATCCACTACACATTATATCCATAATCGAAAAATTTGTAATGTTATCAAAAATTTTATCCTAAATATTGTGACAGTTAACAAATGGATTCAAACAATATTTTTCATTCCAGGGAATATGTCCTGGAAATAGGCTAAGACTGCTAGTGGGTCAATATGACAGCGGTGGATGCCTTGGGGGCAGCAGGGTCGATCTCACCCTCTCTGAAGATGGATTACAACGTCATGGAAAACGACGAAGTTGGCACGTGCAACCGAACAGAGTGAGTATCACTTTTTTTCTTCCCCTACCCCTTGTTATGCACACGATTCACTTCACGTTATTCGTTATCCTGTCTCACATAATCCTACACCGACCGACGGTGTTTGCAAATGGAAGGAAGCCATATTTGATTCGAATACGATTTTCCGACAGGAACAAAAGAAAAATTCAATGTCGAATGCGAGATAGAAACTTCGAACTCTCTTCAGGATTTGAGTTTTTCTGTTTAATTCTATTTCCTATGAATTGTCATTGTAAAGGGGAATTAAACGATGGCAGGTTCAGTTAGCTCTATGGTGAGAGCACTGAATACTCTGAAGCGCAATACGAAATTAAATTAGAGAATTTATAATTTATTCGTTGAAGGTGTGGAAGGTCCACCGATTTCGATGGAATCCTCACTTATTTCATTCCACAAATTGAGATCGTTTCACACAAATCCCATTACATCACAATCAAATTCATTTTTCCTTTGGTATTTGCTGATATATGAAACATCAATCAGCAGTGATGTGTTTTCCAATGAATTATGGGGATAGGTAAAAATGCGAGACAATTAAAGGAGTGTCGATGAATAAGAATGAATGAAGGGGGTGGAGGAGAAGAGGGAGGGTATAAGATTAAAGAGGGTGTGACAGGAAACAGCTGATCGGAAGAGTTTCCGATGCATATTACTACTATTTCGTCTAGTGCCCACACAACACTCTCAGCCACGTGCCCGTATTAAGTAGGAGTGCCACGCCCCTGGGGTTCAACTGAAAATCCTTTTATAATTCGATCTGGGTGTCTCGCCCGTTTTTTCTCTTCATTTATACATATTTCATCCTCGTTTCTTCATTGTTGGCTCTAGATGAAAGGAAGAGGGACACCTAAAACTGTTGTTTGCTTGACATCTCTGACTCATTGTTATGTTTGCCTCAAAAACGTTTGTGTATCTCTTTGCCAGAATTTAAATACTCGTCCGCTACTTTTCGCCCACACTCACAACCTCATAATAAAAATGTAGGCGATAAAAAAGGAATTGATTCAACGGGTGCTAAAGTGTTCTCAAGATCTCTACAGAAATTACTGTGAAGATGTTGTGTCTTTTAGAAGAGGATACTCAGGTTCAATCGAAAAGTAATTCGTGTGCTGTGGAAGAAATTTTCATTATTCCCTGAATGAATTTTTTCAAAATAAATTTCAGTACTTCCCGATTTTCCTTCATTTGAAAATGAATTTCTAGACTGTGGTATTGCACAAACAAATGAAACAATCCAATGGCAATGAAGATACTCGAGCAAACACAAATGGAATAAATATAACGTTACATTTGATGAAGAGTCTCCACGGCAATTGACAGTTGGTTCATTTCTCTTAATTGATTTCCACGTCATTCAGTGCAGTAGTTATCATCATTATTTTATTCTATTTTCCATCGCCATCAGTTGAGTCTGGAAATAAAAGTCGATTGAATTGTGGCTCAGAACGACCATGTTGATACTAAAGGTATATTGGCCAGTTTGTGTGTCCATTTATTGTACACTAATTCATCAAAAAGTCCATTGATGCAAGTCACCCTAGATTATGTATATATAAACTTTGAAAAACCCCGCGTTATTTTGAACGTTATTGAGCCCCATATGCCAACCGAGCGAGCAATTGCTCTGTGTATACATAGCCGCATACAGTAAATCCATGTGGCTGAACCCCTATGCACTGGTAGAAAGCGAGTCAGCTGACACCACTAATGTTCAATTCGGGTTTATATACCTACATATCCCCTATATACGTTTTCATACTACAATGGAATTCAACGAAGGGTCGAGTGTGTAAATGCAATTACTCGAAAAACATCAATATTTCGTCGTTACAGCTCATTGGTTGTTGCAGCTATTAAGAATGACTGACCATTTGTTTTGGTGATGTTAATTAACGGATATGGGAGTATTTGGACACTTGGAGAAGTCTGGAAATTTTTTTTGGTAATTTTTCTCTCTTAATTCTGGTTTTTGTAGAAGGATATTTTTATCAGTTGTGGGATTACGGACTTCGCTTGATCAGATTTGGTTTGACATCATCCTTTCATATGAATATCATGCCAGAGGAGTTCGAAATTGAAGTAATGACGGGGAGCTTCATTTCGTGTCGTTATTGTTGAAAATTGATGACACTAGAATACGAATACTTTTGATGAAGAACTATGATATGTGTAGACCTAGACTAATTCGAATGCATTTATGCACTCACACACGATGCTAATTTTACTTGGTGTCTCTGTGCCATAAATTCATGTTTTCCTTTTATTCTTGGCACATTTTATGCCATTTTCCGTTGCGTGTGACAGAAATACGAGAACATACCGCATGTGCATCATCATTTTTGTGTCATTGCGCCCTGGGTCAACGTAACTTGAACGAGTTACCATGTAAAGGAGCAAAGAGCCTCATGACTAAATAAAAGAAAATAAAATAGAAGAGAGAAAAAAAGAAGGGAATAAATAAAATAAAACAAGAGACATAGTCTTTGTAAACTTCACTCCTTTTACAAGAACTCATTCGTCGAGTTGCAACCATCAACCGGTAGTTGACTTTCATTTCTTCTTTATTCTTTTTCTCTCTTTTCCTATATCTCTGTTCTCATCTCATCTCCGTTGGTTATATATTTCAGATTGGAAGACAAGACGCGAGAAACGAAGAAAACTGTTACAAGATTGAAAACCGGACGATTGCTTCGTGTTTTATTTTATTTCATCTCATTGCACTTCTCTCTCACGGAGTTTACATCTTTGAACGCGCTTCTGTGTCCTTATAAGTCCTCGTGAAGAGCCATGGGACAATGTCTGTGGCGCGACCCAGGGCCGTGCGATAGTCCCCTAGTCCCCAAGTCGTGAAACAGTCTTTTGCAGTCTCTTGTACACACATATGAGAAGTGTGAGAGAATGAACACGACAATATGTAGAAGAAGAGAACGGAATTGAGAATAAGAGGAGGAGTGAGAAAACGAGGGTTCTCTCTAGAGTCATCTCGATGGAATGTGCGGGCGGTCGGTTTCAAAGAAGCTCTGCTTTTGGCCTTCATATACAGATATATGTATGCGTAAAAAAAATTCAGTGCATCTGTACACTCTCTGTTTGTTTTTTGAACTCACAAATTGAACGTTTATCTCACTTCCTGCGACATATTGGTATTTTTCATGGTGCTCTCGGGGCTGACAGCTTATCAGCACATTCGGCTAATTTTATTGGCCATGAGAAATTCTATTTGCAACTGCAACTCATCCATCAATTATACAACGTACAGAAAAAAATATCGTGGAATTCGGAATTCGAATAGGAAATTATTTAAAATGCATGAATGAACTTAGGGTATGAAGCGAACGCCAATGAAACTCAGGAACATTGAAAGACCACGAAGTATAAAGTCGGGTTTTGCGTAGGACGAAATCTTTTTATTTATTCAATTTTATTTCACAAAGCAATATCAATGAACTGACAACTCGATTGCGTAGGATTACTGGCAACCCCACAACACTTCGTATCATATATAGAAATGAAGTAAAATGACGGAGTGAGAGAAAGCCCGAGTGGGAGCAAGAGAAAAAGGGCGATTAATTAATCAATCAAATCAATCGTATTAATGACAATCAACAGGCACAGTTTATTGCAAAAGTGCGTTGAATATATATTCATTTATTCTAGGTAGAATAAATGTAGTAATCAACTCATACTAAAGTGTCTTGATAAGTCGTTGAATATTATTCAATAATTTCAACGATTCATAGTTAGCTTGAGAAAAAAGATTGTGCGAGAATTCAAAGACCTTAAGAGGTTTTGTGTTAAATTGTTTCTATGGTAACGCTACTTTTTCGTTCAATCCTTCTCCCTTAAGGGAGTTTTATCATCGTGCAGGGGCGTATCTCATCGGTGAGTATGAAGGTCCTATTAAAATTAGCCAGAAGAGTTGATGAGTATTAATGTTTATAACTGAGATTATAAATGCTTCGTAATCAATATTGATGATAATTTTCTCATCAACAGCCTTTTTTATAGCCAATATTTGAACCTACCTGGGAATATAAAATAGATTTGCCCCATTGTTTTCACAAGTCCACTTCCTACATTACATTTTTATCATAGAAGACTTCGATGCTTTACCTAATACAATATTTTTCATTACAAACTGTTCATGATATACTCAGTATGTGGGTGAGAAGTACTCATAGTAATTTTCATGATCGGAATGAAACCACACTGATATTGACTGAAGTCTGAAGTCTCCCGATATCGTCGATGTGTGATTGACCTTTCAAATTCATTTGAATTTGAGAAATTCCCCAGTGCAGCCCTGAGGAACTACCGCGATGTTCCAAGTACATCAAATTCAAGATCGAATGCAAACATAGAAAAAAATATATTGGAACTTCAGTCCGAATGTGATTCATTTTATCCACTCTTTTTCCTAGTTATGCATCTCTATATCCTTTTGCATCCTCTCGTTACGGCGTCTCTCGTTCGTTCTCCTGTCGCTTGCATTCGCAGGTCATACGCCTTTTGCGAGAAAGCGCCGCGACGCCTGGTATCGACCGACCTCAACCCTCACAGTCTCTCTTTTCACATAGTATATACGCCGTCGTTGTTTCCCCTCGGGCTGCTTCAGCTGCCTCCACCACCCGCACCCATTCTCTATCAGCGCCTACTACATACTACAACGTCAAGTTGAAATTCACTTCATATATATAT
>JABMBR010004438.1:0-25237 GCA_018881525.1 Meteorus sp. PSUC_FEM 10030008
TATATATATATTGAATAAAAACGAAAATTATTGGAAAACATATGTGTGGGTTGGAGAAAAAAATCCGTCGGAACGATAGAGCCCACGAGTATTCACATGTTGCGAATATTGTGGCTGTTTAATTTTCATCTTGATTATTCCAATTCTTTGATATTCACTACCTCAACTCGGATTGACTAGACAAATTGATAATACACATCGTGTACATGTCATTTAACTTTAACTCGAGTATTTTAATTTGGAAAGAGAAAATGTTTTATTGTATGACAATTAAAAAGATCACACAATCCTGAATGTGCATTTTACCCTCTTGCCACTGATGTTTAATTTATTGATTTCTTTTATTAGATACGTTTTTTAAAAATAAATGCAATTGGTATAGATACCGCCAGCAGCAGTATCAATCCTGGATGTGAATATTCCCTTCCTAAGTAGCGAGACTGATGTATAGTGCGCCTGTTGTCACATGTTAAAAAATTGGAAATGAATAAATTAATGAATTGAAGTAAAAAAGGAAATGAAGCTATTGTCTCTAAGATGGGAGTTGACGATAAATGTGCAGGGGGAGCAGCTGTTTCTCAAACCCGAGCGTCTTGCAACATTGAAGCCGTATAATAAAAAGGAGAAGACACCGCAATATACAACATTCAAGCCTACCATGACTCATTGAAGATTTTGTTATCTATTTTATATCAGTACGCTTAGAACAATAAAATGGCATTCAATCAAAATATGATGCAGTTTTTCATTCTTTGACCTGTATCCTTTCCTCATTCATTTCATAACTTCAGAGATGGACAATATCCTGATGACGACAAGAATTGAACTTTTTCTAATTCAGTTATCGAGTTAGAAATGGAGTAGAGAAAATTTCGTTTTCAGAAATTATCGCATTCATGATAACAATTCTAGTTTTGGGGTTATATTCATGATATGCTTTTGATGAGATTTCGTATCATTCAAGAGAATTTCTGCTTCAAAAACCACCGATGATGGTTTGGCATGAAGGATAAAGACAATTTCAGCAGATTCATCGTCTTATAACCAACCATCATTCGTCAGGTATTCGATGCATTAAAAATCATGGTGTGGAATCCATGTTTACCGATGAATGGATTTTCCGAATGCTGATGAAACAGATGGGATTTTTGAGAATTTGTAGTAACAAATGATAACTCACTTGTGAATATCAACTTCACTAGTGGCCAATTATTATCAAACGCAGGTGATGTTAGGGGTGTATGGACAAACATATTGGTTAATGGCTCAGTACCATCAGTCATCTCATCAATGACCTACCACTGTCATTGTAAGGTAGAGTCTAAAATTTATATGATAGAATGGAAAATTAACGATACCCTTCGTAGATTATATCACCATCTTCGGGCCATGAAGAAGTGAACCTTTGTCAGTTTTAGGTCCTGAATAATATGACACAATATTTTAATTGTCGGATAAATTATTACACTAGTTAGTCACAGTTGGGCTTAAGTCAACTTTCAACATCTGATAAAGCTCGATGTTCTCCCAGTTCATATGTTACTTTGAAATTTTAAGTGAAACATTTTGTATTTTTGAAAGTGCCTAAACTTATCAAATGTGAATTTACATTCAACCAAATGGATCAACAACTCCATCTGGAGTGTGTGATATCGTATCGCAGTCGGTATTTGCACTTGGTGGCGCCACATACTTTTCTTCATGTACGATTCTACATTACCGACATGTTTTCTGCCAATTTATTCGAAAAATAGAATTACAAATAATGCGAACTAGTTCAGATCGATTTTATTGTTATAAAGACCGAGGTTTGGTTATGATTCAGAAGAATGACCCTGCCGTACAATACTTTGGATGGTACAAAATGTAAAATTAATTATTGAATCGATAGCATTCGCATGAAGCGTCCAAAGTATGTCCGACATCAGACTTGAACAGCTTTGAATATCTTTCCGTTTATTCCTTCTTTAAAATATCGTCCATCTGAACTAATTCTTAATCATACCTTTGAGAAATCCAACTGAGACACTGTTGAATTAATTCTCTGCGCCAAAGGTTTCCTTACGCAAATAACGAATTATTGCCATTCCAATTTCAATTTTCTCCAATTCCTCTGTGGTGCTGCCCTCTCGAATGCTGCATATTGAATACGCACGACATGTTATATCAATATGGCGAGCATACACTGTATGCGTTGGATGGTTGCTCACATGCACGGCATAGATTTCGGATATTTCATCAATTGTGGTGGAAGTTTGTGTCATTATTGCTGCTATTGTCGTATAATCAATCATAAATACGTAAATTCTCTATTCATCCGGCTATAATATCCATTTTCAGTCATTCAAAATCGGTGTGGATGGTTTTATACACGATTGTTTTTGTTTCGATTTAACAGTCGCAACTATTAGGTGTATGTACATAGATATTATTGGAGAAAAATGGCTGCTGCTGCTGCTGCCGCGCTTCTTGATGAGTTGATGGGAAGGAATAGGAATGTTTTGCCGAATGAGAAACCAAAAGAACTCAATTGGGAGGATCCTGAAGTGAGTCATCAATTCATCATGATACTCCAATTTTATTGATTATTTATGTGTATATGTTGTTGGCTTCTGGATGCAGACGTTTCGTTCTCCAATGAATAGTCTTGTCATCCACTCACCTTTTTTCACATTCATTATTCATCCGAATGGTGTACTTGCAATGAAATTATCATGCGTCAATATTTTCAGTTTTGCAAACTGTACCTGGTTAAGTTCTGTCCTCATGACCTTTTCGTGAACACAAGAGCGGATTTAGGCGCGTGTACGAGAGTACACGATGATGAAGCGCGGGATTTGTTTGAGAAAGCTCCGTACTCATATAGGAAACAACAATATGAAGATGAATTCATACGTTTTTGTCAGAGTATGCTTAATGAAGTTGAGAGGAAGATAATCAAAGGAAAGCAGAGACTCGCACTCATTGGAAAAACAGAAGCTGTGAGTATCGAACGACGACACTTTTGTTCATTGTGGAAAGAATGAATTAAAATTTGTTGGATTGACATGTTATGTTACAGCCAACTTTGAGCCCAGCACAAACACAGAGGAATGAAGAGCAAATAGCGCTCCTCACTGAAAAAATTAATAAACTGGTTGAAGAAGCTGAACAGAGTGGGATTCAGGGTAATGTGGAACAGGCTCAAGGTTTGATGAGATTATGTGATCAATTGAAAGAAGAAAGGGAGACATTGAGAAAATCAAATGATAACAGCCACTATAATCAGGTGAATTGTATTGTATTTCTCATTTTTTTCATTGTTTCAATGTGAATTTTCTTCATTAGACTGCGGAACTAGCGGCAGCGCAAGAAAAACAGATGGAGGTTTGTGACGTGTGTGGTGCATTTCTTATTGTCGGCGATGCACAACAGCGTATTGATGATCATTTGATGGGAAAACAACATGTCGGGTATGCTAGGTTAAAGTGCGCTCTTCAAGAAATAATGGTAATTATAGTTATCAAAATTAATAATCCAGTTCTTTACATCACTACCATTTCCAACTCAGTGAACGAATATACGTCATGTTTCAGGCTAAACGTGAACGCGCAAGAGATGAAAAAGAGCAGAGAAGAGATGAAGATAGGAAGCAACGAGCTCGTGCAAATGAAGAGCTTGAAAGAAAACGTAGAGAAAGTGATAGAGATCGTGATCGTGATAGAGACAAGCGTCGGAGACGTGATGAAGAAAAGAATCGCCACGAGTCGCACAGGTATGTCTTAATGACTGAGAAATTTCAGTTCATTTTTTCCTCGATACGAAATGTGATTTCTTCATTGAGGTGTTTATGAATCTGTTGCAGGAATTCTAATTACCCGAGCAGAAGTAGTTCACGTGATCGTCATGAACGTCATCGTGAAGATGACTATCGACGTCATAACAGAGATAAAGGTAGAATGGTTGATGAATGTGGATTTACTGTTCTCATACAACTAAAGATAAAGTTGAAGAACGGAAAACATCACTCCTTGATATCGTTTTGTCGTTATAGTTGGAAATCGTGATCATCGAAATGTTAGTGGACATAATCGTCGCCGACACCGGTCAAGAAGTCGAAGTCACAAGTAACTACTCTTGATTGGTTAGTGAGTGAGAAGTGAGCCAGGTATGCACTACACAATTAAATAATTAACGTGTCAATTACTGTACAGGTATACCAATCCAGGTGAGTTCAATTAGATGCACCATATGTACATGAACATAAAACAAAGTAATATTTGACTGTGATTTTTAAAAATCACCGGTGAAATGAATAAAAAAAATTATCTATATCGTACTGCGATTGATCGAATATTGACGTCTCGTTCGCGTCAACATTCAACAATCAGAAGTTGATCGTTTGCGGGAAAAACAATCGAGGCGGTGTCGTGTTTATAATAAGAAAATAATAACGCGCGTTCAAGTGACGTCAAATAAAACGAGAATAACATTTACAGAATTGAGATTTTTTTGATTGGAATATATTCATATGTAGATTTGTATAGATAGTATATACTTAACGCAGAGCAAGTTGGGAGAAGGTATACCTACACTTGCTTTGAACTAGGAATAATAACAACAAAAAAAAAGAGAAAAATATACCTTCTCAGGTTACCTTCAACAGAATAATCTTTTTGTGATAAATCCGACGACTCCAATAGATTTTGTTCTTTTTCTTTTTTCACTTACACGTAAAAAGAAAAAAAGTTAGTGGGTTTAGTGGAAGGAATTCAGTGCCTACTACCTGTTTAGACATCTGCTACAACAGTGCCCTGTGTGTGTGACTGTGACTATACAATCCTAGCTTCTGCCACGCATATTCTGAGGTATTTATGTCGGAATGATAAAAACAACAAACATGTCTTATTACAACAGGGGAATACTAGACGTCAACGGTATATTCATTGGATAATTTTTCATAGATATTTACCACCGGATCCATTGTCGCTTCAACGATGAATATTAAATTCTGACAAAAATCATCTCTGAGCCCACATAACCAGATTTTGGTTTATCTAAACAATTAACATTTCGTGTAATCAATGACGGTATTATGACAACGTTGAAGCGCGGAAATTGGTGACGTGATTCCGCGGAATTTGAAAGGATTCATTTGTGCCTCTACATACATATGTGTATATATTAATATATGCATATGTATCAATGACTGATGAAGCGATGGAGATAGAGAAATTTATTTTATGTCGACGTATTAATAAATTAATATCGAAATAATTATTCATGCGATGTATAAATGGTGACAAGTCATTTATTATGAACACATTTACTTTGTTTGAGATTTGATTGTCTATTTTCAGAGTGAAAGTTGGGGAATGTGAAGGTTGGAAGAGAGAAAAAGTAAGACGACCCCCAGAGGACCTGATATCTAAGCGTAATTGAGACAACACAAGTCATCCATCATAACATACCTTCAAGGTAAAGATTTCGTATAATCTCGAACGGGAAGAAAATGAATCTACGATCGTAATAGTTCAATCGTTCCATTAAACATTATTTTACAACAAATAAATCTCACGATTCGAGTGATCATAGTGAAATAAAGAATGAGTTCACCTGTTTGTTATATTCTAAAATTGGAAATATCCAACAATGCTGATTAGTTGCGATACCGTTTGATAAATCTTCTCTTTCGCTTTTTCATCGATAGAAAAAGGTTATTCAGATAGTTGGGTTCAATTGTCGTATTCATAACGGGAACGTATAAATAGATCCTCACATCGAATTAAAATTGTTACTTTTTAGTTTCTCTCTCTAAGTATACTGAATGAATTGCGACGTGGTGGAATTGTAGATTGGTTAAATAATGTAATACTTGTCGTAACGATAATTGTTATTTTTAATCAATAAACATTGACAACAGCTTATCAGTAGTACAAATATATTTGTGTTTATTGCTCGTTTTTTACTTTTCCCAAATAAAAACCAATACAAATATGCATATCAAGATTTATTATATTAACAATGAAGACTCTCATATTTACAATAGTTTTTCTTTATATTTACAATCAACCATTATGAATAATACTCCACCTGAAATCCTTGTCGCAATATACAAATGATTCTCTTAATACTGAAACATCACTACAGATTCATTCTCTTTTGATTCCATCGAATTATTTCAGGCCCATACTTCGCGTAATCTATCGAATGAAAATTATTTTCGTTAGTATGTAAAATATGTGATATAAGTTGAAGAATTGGGTTGAACAATTTCAACACGGATTATTTATATTACTTGTTCGTAAACAGTCCAAGCCATGGTAGTCATAAGAGTTCGTCTCAACATTCGTGGTACAATGCCCATAACATATCCTCCACATCCGTATTTTTTATATATGAAAATGAAACCACTGTAGGCATTTTTAAATTCATGTGGATACAATTGCATCTTCGTCTTCACGACGTCAGCGGGATGTGTTATAATTGATGCGAATATTCCGGCCAGAATTCCGCAACTGAAGTGAAGTGTAACAGATTTCCGATGATTCAGAGCTGCAATCGGATGAAAATTAATACTGCGATTATTGTACTAAACTTTCTCGATTTTGAAGTACCTTCCATGACTCACCTTTATCAGACATGTCTTTCAATTGTGTATAAAACATCAAATAAAGTCCACTGTAAGGTGCGTCTCGAAGCAATGTTGGTGCTAGACCACTAGAAAGTCCTGCCAGTCCTTCATATTTGTAAATAAGACGCAGGGCATCACCCATACTTTTGTATTTATACACTCCACTTTCAAACCGCGTTTTGACCACAGTTATTGGGATCAACAGACAACCAGACAATGTTCGTGCTGCGATCCCTAGAGAGACTGCTTGAAGTGGTGTTAGAGGCTCTTCTAAACATATCGTGTGCTTCAACCAGTGAAGTGTTGAAAAATACAGTCCAACACCAGGAATTACACGAGTGATCGACTGAAAATAAATTGTGGGAGAATCCAGCTATCGTCAATTTCATTTATTGATTGTATGCACATGAGTTTGATCAATCAATTTTTCATATTTACTGGTGTCATGCCCTTCCATAGTCCGAATACATTCTCTTTCCGAACAATGTGGACCACCGTTGTTACCATTGCATGTCTCGATGTGCTAAATGCATAATGTGAAGAAAATGGATAAGTCATATGTATGAATGTTATTCCAATTTCATTGCTCATGTGTAATCAATCGCCAGTTCCAATAATATTTTCATATCTACCTGACGTGTGAGTTGACTGTGTTTTGCAAACGTGTTTTGACAAGATCGAGAGGTTGAAAAAGAATTGTCGAAAATGTTCCAGAAAAAGATCCAGCTAAAAATGATTTCAGTATTGGATACTGAAACGAAAAGTTCATCCAATGTTACATCGATCAAAATTTTGTTAAAATATCAATTCTTAACTTTTTATATTGGAATAAGTGAATTGTAAAATCGCATCGTATGATTTCCTGCTCTTTGACTTTGTTATCAATTTTAACTTTGGAGTGAATTATTTTTAATGCTCAATATTGTGCACGAGTTTCCTCACGTGCAGACAATATCAGTCTTGAGAATATTAATAAAGGGTGATTTATGATATTTGATAGACAGTAAGGATAGAGGCTATCTCTGAAGGTTGATAATTTTTTGAGTTCATTGGAATAGTTGCCGTTGATGTGAACGTGTGTTCATACACATTTAATTACTATCGACAATTTTATTTTTATTGATATAATCAGAGTGCGTGTGCAAAATGAATGTTTTCAATCATTGACCGTATTATTTTCGGATTCAATTAATATAGAAATCATATTCAGTCTATGTCTCGTGCTTGTCATTTCAACACATCTCGGTTCTATCCATTGTGATGACTTGAAAATATGAAAAAATCGACGATTACTTACGGTTGTGAGAGTATCCATTTTTGATGAAATTCGTGTGTTTGGGCGAAACAAAGACGAAAATAAAGTAGTATGAGAAAATGAAGGTAGGATAAATCGAACAGAATTCACTAGACTTGAAAATTAAGAAAAGAGCATATGAAACTTCTTAGAAAAGTCTCCTGCCACAGTTGATACCACAATGAAACCTTATTGGGGTGTTACAGTTACTTACATCTTGAGTAATCTGCGTTTCTTCACTGTTTGGATCAACCATATGACCTTCCATATCATAACAACATAAACAATGATAGCCAGGTCGTTTCAGGGTATCAATAGAAAACGTGATTTAAACGAGACTTCAGCTAAACGTGATGTTCACGGCTATCTATCGCCGTGTTCATAATAATGTTATCAGAACAATATTAATTATATTTTGAATGTCATTATTAGAGTCCAAGTTTGTTCTCTTGAATTCTCTTGATTTTCTTCATCCCATTTAACTTGGGACGAATCAATTTCGGCCAATGTCTAATAATTCCATCACGAATCCCTCTTTTGCGCGGATCACTTCTTTCACGTAGATATATTGCAAATATGAATATTACAAGATGAATAACTAAAATTTCGGTGTTTCAGCTATGAAATTTTCCCTGGTTGAACTGATTTACTACAGTTTTTGAGGTTACGTAAGGGATATACTTGATTTGATATATGATTGTTGATTCAATGATGACTCAGGTGAATTCAAGTACTGATTAAACCATTTCAATAATTCAATTGTTATCTTTGGTGACTTTTTGCTTCCGAACTTCTATTGTATTGCATTATCTCGAACAATGAGGTTTATCTCCATATCCGTCATGAATGGAAATCATTGGCAATGATTCTTATTTTCCACATATATTGTGAAATGATCATTTTTATTGTAGTTGTGCAATTTGTTATTTTCCATGGCAAATGTGTTTATTTATCAGTGAGATGAGTAAAAATAGTTCTTAACCTTTCATAAATTCCATGTATACATATGTGTATGCACATGTTTCATATATGAATATATATATTCGCAAAATTTGTACAGAGATTTATTTTACCGACGGAGAATCCGCGTATTCGAAAAATTTTCATCTCATGGCGTGAGATAGTACTTGTGTTGGCCGTTCGTATATTAGGCACTGTGATTGGCAGTTAAAAAGTTACATTTTCATTGAGCCAATCACATTGCGCAGAAAACAGGTGACCTGTTTCTGATTGGTGTGTTCAGATACCCGCCCTTCTCGACAGACAGACGCAAACATCTCACGCCATATTACCGGTTTCGACGGATCTCTCGGCCATTTCCTCCACTGCTGTTCATACGGATGGTCGTTTCTCTTGGTGCACAAGAGGTAAGTCCACTATTACTTTTCTTTCATTTCTTTCACCAATAATCTCATTTCGAGAATTTAACGATTCAATTCTCCTCGAATATCAATTCGTAATCGTTTAACATTTCATTTCCGAGATTATGTTCCAATCGTAAAGTCACAGATATTCCGTCGTCGCCGAAATGGCGGCCATGTGGTAAAGCTTCTACTTTTGTCGAGTAAATTTTCTTCTGAATTTTCGTACTCTGATGTTTCTTTACGGAAGAGTTACAGCGTTTTGGAATTCGATTGCGACAGACTGAATTTTCCCAGTTTATTTTTTGAAGAGAGCCACTGATGCGTGGTCAAAACGAACAGCCGCCATGCTGTTAGCTCGGGGATTCGACTTATATTTTCTTTACGCGGAATTTCTCTCTTCGTTTGAATATAGCGAAAACTTGTGTTCAATTAAAATACTGTACAAGGTGATGATTATCTGAATAATTGTGAATCGTGGCACAAGAATCACAACCATTTCTGTCGAATTTAACCCCGACCACGTGGTCAATATGGCGTCTTGCGTTTCGGTGCTTTCCGTGCAGGAATGTTCACGAAGAGAAGATACAGTGCGAAAGATTGCATAGAACGTTTTTTTCGTGTAAATATTACCTTTTCACACATCTACTAATCCATCTACATGCTTGCTCTAATGATTAACATTCGAAATCCGTTCTAATAATCTTCTAATTGTTCATACAGGTAACGTCCAATCACCATGGTCAACGGCAGAATCCCATCAGTCTTCTCAAAGACTTATGTCACACCACGTCGCCCATATGAAAAGGCACGTTTAGATCAGGAATTGAAGATCATTGGAGAATATGGTCTTCGTAATAAGCGTGAAGTATGGAGAGTGAAATACACTCTTGCTAAAATCCGTAAAGCTGCTCGAGAGTTGCTTACTTTGGAAGAGAAAGACCCCAAACGTCTTTTTGAAGGTAATTATCAATTGTAATAAAAATAATTTTCAATATCAGAGTAATTTCCGGTGTTCACTGTCGTCATAGAGGTGGTATAATTGTTTGTCCATCAATTAGCCATATGCAATTTTTTGAGATTATTGATCACCGGTTGTTTGGTCAATGAATAAATGAAAAGTAGATTGTGGTATTGATGTACTACGTTTGAGACTTTGATCTTCAAATTGTAATGATGATAAACCTTTCTAATATATTCTGACACCTCTTGTCTGAATTAACAGTGTTGTGACATTCAATCTGAAAAATTCATTAATGACTATTGAGAAACTTATGATGTTGAATGATGATTTGTAATTTCTTTTCCCACTTTCAGGTAATGCACTTTTACGTCGTTTAGTACGTATCGGTGTGCTCGATGAAGGCCGTATGAAGCTCGATTACGTGTTGGGTCTCAAAATTGAAGATTTCTTGGAGCGACGTCTTCAAACGCAAGTGTTCAAACTCGGTTTAGCCAAGTCGATCCATCATGCTCGCGTGTTGATCCGTCAAAGACACATCCGGTGAGTAAATTTTTTAGGCTAGACTGAGTATATGTGTAATGTACATTAAGCCTTGAACACTGGGCAAGAAATGTCTGAATTATTATAACAGATGGTTTCTAATCGATTGAGGCAAGAATAAAAATCCTGGATTAATCAATGGATGGGGCTAATGATCCTCATGTCATCTTCATGGCCAGGGAACAATTATTTTTTCATAACATTTGTTACTCGCATGTGTCTTATGGTTCAATATGGATGTTAGGACATTCCCGTACATTATTTCATTATTGACGTCATCTCTGCTTTCTCAGATGTTCCAATGATACGTGAGAAGCCTGAATGATCCGCATATAAATTGAAGTGAACTTGATATATCAGAAGGCCACTGAAGTGTCTGGTGAAATATTTTCACCGGCATTTCACGCCTGGATACAAAATTGCATTCGGATTGAAATATTTCTCATGAAGACCACTTGATGCATCTTTCAGATGCTTAACGTCTTGTCGATTTCGTACTGAAATCTGAGAAAAAACTGCTTCCAAAATCGGTATATAATTCAATCTTTCGCGTTTTATGAAATATGAGTCCTGTTTCACTATTATTCGGAAGGAGATTGATAGCGGATTTTCCATCTCTATCAATTCCGAAAGCAACTTCCGATAATGAGTGTTGTAGAGAAGCATTGGAATGCATGTGCCAATGAGAATCGTCTCACCTGTTCGATTACTACATTCCTAATATTGGCACTTGCATTGCTGATGTGTGTTCATTATAAATTAATTCAATTTAAATTGCATCTCTCAATGATTCCCCATTCATTCTTTGATTTGCATCTTTTCAGTGTACGTAAACAAGTGGTCAACATACCATCATTCATCGTACGATTGGATTCACAAAAACACATCGACTTCTCATTGAAGTCTCCATTCGGTGGCGGCCGTCCAGGTCGCGTCAAGCGAAAGAACATGCGTAAGGGTACAAGTGGATCCGCTGCTGAAGAAGAGGAAGATTAATTTTGTAATGCTCCACACCTTGGTGTGGAGCGAACGTGCAGAAAAGAAAAATAAAAATCAAAAAATATATTTTATGATCAGAACTTTTTTGGCAACTGCATTCCTACTTGACCTCACCCATTTCACACATCCAACTAGATTCCAGGATTGCCGCATGTAGCTTTTGAGAAATTATGCAAATATATATTTCCCTTCTGCATTTTTTACTCATTTTCCATAGATTTTGAACAACTACATTATTTTCAGTTGGTAGTTATTGATTATGTAGACTCGTGTTAGAAAAGAAGGAATAGGAAGATCTATGTGGAGCAATAGGGGGACACACAATTGACATATTCGTGACACTTTATCGTTAAATCGATGCCCAACATAATGATCTTGACTATTATCTCGGTTTGCCATTCTCATATTCACTTATGTTATCAAAATACTTCACATGTAATCAGCGCGCATATTCCACTAGGAAATCTTGCGATAGACGGAGATTGACAATGAGAAGGAGTCGTAGTAATTGCATGCGGATCATACAAAGAAATGTATAGAATGATCATCTATTGCTACCCACTGCACGAACAGTCTTATTGTTTGTTCGGATAAGTAGCAATTTAATATGAACTGTCGATGTTTTATGTCAGTATGTTGGAATATTCAACGATAATGTTGAAACTTGGAGAATTACGTGAGATTGGGAGTGGAATTGATTTACTCGTTGAGTTTGCATTGAATGTGAGCGTGGGAGAACACAATCTAGTTCAGAACTCTTCATACGACTTCAATTCAACTATGATTGTTATGTAAATGAAGAATGGATTGATCCATTGAAAATATTTGTCAATTGGATGTAAGTAGGTGATCGGTATTTGTTCTCGAGTTTTTACATCCATTCGTGACCGACATTTAACTAATTAAGCGGATCGTGAAGATCATGATGTGTGAGAGTTTTGAGTAACAGTTCTATACACGAGCAGAGATATAACTACAATGTAAGAGGCCTTTGCTCTCTGGCTCGCTGCAAGGCAGAAGAATATCTTGACCTCTTATATCTCATTCTCGTCACGTGTGAGAGAAAAAAGTATCAGCAAAGTCCGTCTCGTCATTCTGGAAAAGACAATGAGTGCGTTATAACTTTTAGAATCAGCATCAGACTATGGATATCTTTTCCATGTGATCATATTAATAAAAAGTTATTACTGAAGTTGAATTCACTCCAACCAATTTCCTGCATCTCAAGACTCAAATTTAAATTCTGTCGAGATTTTGATAATGAAGATAACCACGACGAGACTGGGCGCCATCGTGATCGTGCACATTGCGGTACACTGAAAGTAATTGAGTAAATGACCGACATTTGGAACGATATTATGTGTCCCGCCACGAGAATGCACATGTGCTACTGATATGTTAGCTCTTACAAAATGCTCAAACGAACAAAGAAACTTGGTAACACGGAATTATATGGGAGAAAACAAAAAGGGAATGAAACTTTAATAGTTGAAGCAATTTTCATCCGCTAGTCGGCTGTTTCTTATTTTTTATCATGTATTTTATTCTTGTTTCTTCAATTCATTTTTTCTCTATTATCAAGATCACAGAAGCGGAACGAAAAACCCGTTATGTGAGCAATACCTAGCGATTATTTGTCGACGATCAGTTATAAACGTTCATAGTACCAAATGAAATCCAAAAAAACTCAATTACAGTGAATAAGCATCAACTCAAAATGATACTTATGAGTACAAGTTGAATAACTTTTTCCCTACATCAGGATTGATTTCACTCATTCCAATTCTATAGCTCCTTTCATTCAATAGCGTTCCTGCATCTACATATTCATGATTCCTATGATATAAGAATACATTTCAAATATATAAATCCTTGGATTCATTCGAAGACATTGGCTCTTTATCATTCCACATATAAAGTAAAATTGATGATAGACATGCTTTCAGATTTTTCTAGTTCCCAATATGCCATCATATTTCTCATGTCCATTCTTCTCCTCTCTATATATCTCTTTCTTATTCGTGTTCTATATGTTCATTTATATTTCCGAACTCCAACCAGAATTTGCATGCCAACCGACGTCCTAGGAAGGTCGTTCTCCGGTTGTTGAAGCTTCCGCATCCATATTTTGTCTTACATACGAAATACCCTTGTTGACATAGACTCGCGTTGGCGAGTGGCATGCATTAAAGATGAGAGTATAAGGAGAGGCTATGGAAGAATGAAATAGAGAATGAAAGACTAGAAAAACATATAGCACCAATGCATGCATACGACAGTATGTAGTGAACACTTGACCAACTTTAGACCTTTCTTTTTCAGCAACTAGATTTACAAAGAGTTGCTGTACACGGAAGAGTACACAGGCAAAAATGAACATGGAAGCAGAGTATAAAAGTATATTAGAGAAGAGCTTCAATGAAAACGATGGTGAGGAGATGCTGAAGTTGAGATTGAATCGATGAAGTGGAAGGACGCAACGCAACACGATTGTGAGGTTAGAAGTAATTGGAAAGAAGTCAATGGAGTTAATGTGATTGTATTGCGGTGCATACACATACACACATGGTAGAATACATTGGATAAAATCGCAATGAATATCAGGTAACTATTGCTTGCGCGATTCCCGGTTATGTTTAGAAAGTCTTGTAGGGACACACGACGAACGTTTAAAGTATTTGCTCATGTATATGTACAAACAAATGCACCTGTACAACCACGGTGAGATAGATCGGTATTTCCATCAGGCTTTAAACTCTCGTGTGATTGTATGTGTTATCCCTCGTGCATGGTATTTCTATATAAGCAAAGGGTGCGGCGTAGACGTGAATAACTACGACTGTATTCCACGGAGGAGAGAAATGTTTGCAAGAGGGAGAGTAGTAGCACTAGTGAAGGTATCATGAACCTCAACCTCGTTTCTCCATGTGAGTATATGCATTTGTATGAACACACAGCTATGTTTGATGCATCTCATGTTAGAATAAATGTGAGAGTTGGTTCAGAGTGTTGGTATGATGTAGCTGTGTGGAGTACATTGTAAATGTGCGTAGGTTGTGATGTGTTCGCAAAGAGGCAAGCTGGAGTGAAAATTTATAGGGTTGAGGTAGAACGCATTGAGTCAATTGTGAGTGCTCTGCTGTTTGTTGAGGTTTGATTTCGTATATGATAGTTTAATGAAGGTTGTCATAGTGCCAGGTATTGTGGCAGTTTAAGGTTATTTTCATTTGTTGAGCGATAGGATTTGTGATTAATTGTGCATGGGGATGATGTACTCAATTGTTGCAGTGATTCAAGTTGAAGTAATTCCTACTGGATTGATGATGACAATAATTCGATGGTCTTCATGGTAATGTCGCCAGGAGGTTTCGAATGAATTCACAATGATGATGGCGAAACGAATTCATCGTTCATTGGTAATGATTTATGGAAAAAATATTTAATGGAAAAAGGATGAACATGAATATTCACAGTAATACCAGGAGAGACGCAATTGATGATAGCATCAATTCAGAACAGTGTCTGAAGTCTATGCTGAGTTGGTATTCAGACACGAGTTATGATTGTAACGGTCTAAGTAAACGTTATCTTTGGGTTGACACGTTTAAAGTTGAACTTCCATTCTCACTGGTTGTATTTACAGAAGGGAATATCAATTGCCATCAACAATTCTATCAATATTAATGGAACGTCTGATCAACATCTCCCTGCTCCTGCAATAATTCCACATTGAAATTATTATTGTATTTAACAAAAATTCCATTTCATGAACATTTCGTCATATCGTTAGTATTCGTGCGCTTAGTGAACTTGATACATCTACATTTTTGTATTTGTATCGTCACACAGTGTTGTTGAAGTAGGATAAGGAAAAACGATAGTATTGTGCTTTTGATATTCATGACACGCACATCGCGTTTGTGGCTGCGGCTCCAGTGCAGACGTACAAGTGTATTGGATGACAAAGTTGACAGAGACAGATGGACGAGAATATAACAGTGGCATTATAGGAAAGGGGGATAAAGGGTAGGGAATGTATTTGCTGGCATAAATGCATAATGCAGGATGGCGTATTAATAAAGGATGCTATATGCCAAGAGATGTTTTTAAATTGTATGCAAATCCTAAAATGCTGAGGGGACCTTCGACCTTGAATAAAGAATATTCTTCAAGGATTGTATATATGATAAAGGTTTCTCTTTAGGAAAAGTTTGTCTCCTTTATAGAACTTCGACTCGGAAAATTCAAGGAGTTTAAGTGTACACTTGAAACTTTATTTTTGCACTGTTTCGGTATGAATTTATCTTGATTTGATTGGTGAATATCAAGATTTAATTTATGCACATGTACATGTCAGTGAGTGTGCAAGTTTGGAACTGTACTTAAGTTGATCCCAGCTTGTTAAATCCAACGAGTGATACAGAATGTACATAAAACTGAGCAGCTCATTTCATTGCTCTGTTTACCTTTCGCACTTTCACACTTTTGTGTTTGTGCTTACGAAAGATATTACAGCAGAAGGTGGAAATGTATAGTTGTTGGAAAAGATGGAGATATCTGGATTATTATTGTAAGACGGATGCAGAAGATGAAAAACTCAGAGGATTATCAAGTAGGTTGAGGAGTTACTCTTCAGTTTGGATAAAGAATGGATGCTGTATAGTAGATGAGAGAATGAAGAAGATGATGATGCAGAGGAGAGTAAGTAAGAGGGAAATTTTCTCCAATCTGGCACAGTGAAACTGTCTGGTGCCAACTTCACAACAGCTTAGAACGACTCTGAGGTCTTCCAACACAATCTTCGTATGTGTTTGAAGACTGGGCCACTTAAGAGCTCACATGAGATTTTTCACTCGTAATAGCAACAACGAGAGAAGTAGCTCATCACTAAATCCAGTGAATGAACAGGGCCAGAATAGATATGACAAAAAAGGGGAGACACATGACAAAGAGATCGATGGAATTATCATGCTCTCATTCATCTTGATTTTTATTTGTTATATAACATAAGATCTCTCTTCATTCAATTTTCTGTGTGGCAGTAGGCTTCCAATAACCCTCGAGATTTTTTCTTTTCAAACAACACAACGAACACTCACGTCTTTGATCTTTTGTGATTCTCGTGGTCTATTGAAATTCACGCGGATCACCAGTGACTATGGATCCTCGTAGGATATTTTTTGCTTCTTTTATCGTTTCACCCTTGCATATTTCACATCGATTCATCAATTGAATTGGGCTTGCATACATGCTTTGATGTATGAACTTTCATCAGTGTGTAAATTCATAGAAATTTAATCAAGTTTCCTACCTTACCCATCATCAAACAATCATCCGTTTATGACGTAGTGACCTGTTTTCTTTCCACTTCAGTCAAAATTGTGAATATCAAAGTCTCCTTATTGAATAAAATTCAATTTGTAGATGAAATGAATAATATTTCTCACGATTCCCCAGCTACAACGAGTACATGTTTATATTTGAACCTACAACCAATAGACTTCGATTCATTTCCGATAAAAATTTTGCATTCACTTCCATACTTCACCTAGATATTCTCCACCCGGAAACTATGACGCTGAAAGTTTAAATCTTCCTTCCTCTTCGCAATCGTTGTACGTGCGCGAACAACTCCTCAACCGTGTGGAGTCAGAATAAAAAGTTTACCCATCTGACTTTTATTAGCTCTCTTTTCCCTCCATGCTCTCATTTCTCTCATCTTTGTTGTTGTTTTACTTTTTCTTCAATTCCCATTTTTTTCCCTTTTTTTTTTATTATTTCCTCGTTTTCTTTTCTACACTTCTGCCTTCTTTGTATCATTTTCCTTTTTATTTCTTTCGATCGTTATGCGCATCAACGAATTTCAGTGACACCACGTGTGCGTCGGCATTTTTCTATACTTTCTTTTGTTATGTTCCTGTTTCATTTTCGTTTTTTTTTCTCCATGAAGACGTTGAATGTGGGATTTCTTATTGAAACAGAAGGTAAAACAAAATAAAAACAAACAATGAGAGAAACTGAAATAAAAGACTCATTGTATTGTGCAAAAAGTGGATATACAGGGTGTGAATTATTGCGTGAGTGGATTGCTGAGGGGGTTTTTAGTCGCTCGATATATACAAGAGGAAGCAATGGAAAGAGACGAAAGGTTTCTGGGGGGGATTATGGAGGGAGTTGATTGTGACACGGGTGGTGCGTAGTATCCATCACTGGTGCTGTCATTGGCACGTGGTTCCACTGGGCCCGGCTGCCATGAGAGTAAAGATCTAAACGTTTGGGCGTATGTGTTTGTCTATGTGTTAAGGGGTGGCGCTATGGTGGTTATAAACACGTAATTGTTTTCCCGCTTGACGTTTTGTAATCACGGTGGTGATTTGATGTCAATGGGGTCAATCTCACGTAGTTACTGATACAAAATGACAAGGGAAAAAAAAAACAGAATTTCGTTGATTAATTCATGGAAGAAAAAAAAAGTTTAGAGTGTCATTAAATTTTTGGGATTTCAGTTTATGACAAAAGTCTGGATGAATATCGCATTCGCCATTATGAATAAGTGGAGAATAATTTTGTCTGGATATAAATAATGAATAGCATCAATTTTTATGGACAATTTACAGATTATTGAGAATGCTCATTAAAACTTCGAACGACGAGTGAAATTACTTCAAGTTTTAAACGATGATAGTCGTTTTTCATGGCCGTGGTTGATAGAACAAGTTGAAAATTCACCATATGACATTCGGATTTGATTTCAACACCCGTTGAAAGTTCGAATTCACGATGGGACTGGGTCCATAGAACTGATATTAAATCAGAAACTCTCTGTATCATAACTAGACGTTTGAACAGGATTAAATTATTTTCGGTTCCAACTCCAGTCGTCTCGTAAACAAAATAAAACGATACTTTCTCTCATATTCATTACAACTAATATCAAACTCTCTTGACCTATCGATTTTGTGACTATTGTGGAGTTGGAACCTGCACTTTATGACCATTAATTTGTTTTGTATACTGGCAATTTTTTTGTTTCCCAACACTCGTTAATGCTGGCTCAGGGACGCGAGAGGTGAAGAAAACAATGCAGGGGAATGAGAAGATGAGTATGAAAAAAAAGGGGAATGGATAGTGCAAGAGGGGAAATAGAGGGAGAGATTATGGTGGTAGTGGTTCGGTATCACACTAGTTCCCGTGGGAGCTCATCGATCACCTTTACGAGAGTTTTCATCGCTTCCATTCTCGAAACTACAGGACACAGTACACGCTCTGTTATAGTTATATCGCGCACAATAGTTACACAGTTATATACCTTGATGTATATGTGCATAGGTATATAATGAACAGTTTATTATCGGTGTAGATACGGGGCATACGTGAATTTACGGAGTATGAAAGTCGTTTTTTAATCTTCTTTTGGAAATTTTTTTATTTTAATTCTTCGTTTTAGTCGATTTGCCGCAATATTCCTCGGAATTTATTTCATTTTTGACTATCTGTTGGTGTTTGTATGGAGATTTGAAAATATTTCATACGTGTTGAATTCATGTGCTTGATTAACTATTTGTTCATTTGTTGCAGTGCACATTCGTGTAAGTTTTTGAAGTGTTCAACATGGTGGAATGCATTTTTGTATGTTCATCTGTCAGGGAAATGTTTATTCATTTGAGCAAGAATCGTTTGGGAATTTCCATGACTCATACGCGACGTTATTTCACGCGCGATAATTTTACGTGTGTTTGTTGGTTTTTGTGTTTGAATAGTTGCTGATAATAAACGATAAATGGTTATATAAGGTAGAGAGAGTTTTGAAAATGGGGTGAATTTATACTGGGTCAAAGTAGTAGATGAAGTCGATCTAAATGATAATTTCCGTAGTGGTGGAATATTTATTCTTCCTCTTCCGGTTTTATTTTCCCATTCTCTCACATACTTATTTTTCTCATTCTAATGCCAAACTTTACAGATGAAGTTGTGGAAAAGAAAATAATACGATTGAAAAAATTTGAGTGGTAATATTACACTGGTCTACAAAGAAATCCTCTTGTGAATAAAAATTGATGAATGGGAGGAGTTGAACATTATAAAATCAGATTAGCTCTCCATTTTTTGCAATCACGGATATATTTTTTCACATGATTCTTTTCAACAGCACAATCTCATGATTTTTGGCCGAGAAAAAACGATTTGAAGGGGTTGATTTGTGCACCAAAATTTCGCCTCCGAAGGGGACAAAATTTGGAACTTCAATTCTTTTTTCTCAGCCAAAAATGGTTGTAGGAAACCGTTCAGAAAATGGTTTTCATCAGGAAGACGAGCACTATTCAACGCAGTTGCAAACACTGCGTTTTTTACAGCGGTTTGAGAAGTAGCCTCCTGGGTTAGCTGAAGCAGTGTTTGTAATTTCGTTGCGTAGAGCTTGACTTCCTGATAAAAAATATATCTTGAACGAATTCCTACGGTGTTTTTTGGCTGAGGAATGACGAATTGAAGTTATGAATTTTGTGCCCCCTTGGAGACCAAATTTTGATGCACAAATCAACCCCTTCAAATCTTTCCTGGGCAAAAATCATCGAATTTATTTCAGGTTATATTTAAATTCACAAAATCAATTTCTAGTAAACGAATGGGTAGAACGATATCATCTGACGGGGTTTATCTGATATATTATTTTCTTTAGCGAATGACTCAAATTTGAAGCACAATAAGAGTTCAATTAAAAAATTCCATTGAAAAAAAAATAAACGTGTCTCGTAATTTTTCATATTTCATCTTCATTTAGAAATATAAAACCTTTCATATGACATGCATCAAATCTAAAGGAGGGAAAAAGATTTTTTTTTGCAGACCAGTGTTATTAAACGTGATTCATAGCTATTAATTTCAACACAATCGAGTTTACTTTCGAGTTCTCATGGTATTATGATTAGTATACAACTGAGAGTTACGAGATTTCATTTCAATAATTAACACTCAAGGAAAGTTGAAAAATGTGGAGAACGAGAGCAGAAAAAGTATAATTTTCTCTAAGTTGTGAGGGTTTGAATCTGAAAGTTAATCCAACACTCAATGAGGATTTTTCCTTCGTGTTGAACACCCGCAAAATGAATTCAAGTCCCACAATATACACATGGGGCATTACCCCCATCACTTCCTAACACACCCCTTCTCTTTTTTTCCTCGTCTGTTTTTCATTTCCTTCGTGTAGGAATACAACCACTCATGGACGGAGGACTTCTAGGGTTTTGGCGCTCACTCGTCCGCATTCACTTAGACTTCCAATTTTTTTTCCCCTGATTTTTATTTTTTTTTCCGTGTTTAACCACTATCGCTGTACCCATGTACTTCGCTTACACGAAGCATTGGTGAAAGTAAGAAAGAAATATAGAACAAGTGAGGAGGAGAATTAAGGGAACAGCGTAAAGTTGCACTCTCAGCACTCGGTGTCGTTTACTCCCTTTTAACCCGTTAAAATTGAAAAAGCGTCGGCGAGTTCTCGCGGTGTCTCGACGACTCAAAGAGCGACGCGATGTGGTATACTTTCACTGGTAGAGTTGCATTAAGGGCGGTGGAAGTGAGAGAGATTGAGAGGAAAGTGACTTTATAGGTTATGTCAGTGGCAGAGTGAGAGAGAAGAGAGAAATAATTTGAAGGAATGGGGAAAATGTTGGGGTAATTTGTGGGGAAATGAAGGACGTGAGTAGGCAACTGCATTTCCAACATTATATAGTATATACATAAATAAATATCTATGTGTATGTTTATGTATATGTATTTATGAGTAAGTAGGTTGGGTTATGTGGTGCTGAATTGGGAACGCCAGCGAACTACCACTAAGCGTAAATTCATTTGACACAACGGCAATCCGAAGTAGTGGTGTATCATTGTGTATATGCGAAAACAGAATAAAACTCGCGCTTGTGTGAACACGCTAAATGCGCGAGCATTCATGGATGCTCTACAGCAGATTTTCATTCGTGATGTTTGACGGTGAAAATAAAGTACTCGGTCGAATATTAGAGAGGAATGTATGAAGTTTGAATGTACGTATTATGTTTTTGTTTATTCACAATATTGAATCTATGTTTTCCTTTATTTTTTAGTTTCTGATGAAAATATTCGTTTTATATGACGCAAATGAGTTTTTGTTGCCATAACATAACCTACAATATCGATATGCATAAACATTAATATATTTTTACATTTATTGGACAAGTTATTGGTTTTATTTCAGCGTTATTCATTGATCCGTTTTGTCATTTGGATGGATATATAGAAATTGCGTGTGCTGTGAATTGGAAAAATTTGTAAATATTTATTTCAGGTGAATATTTCGTGTTTATTCACGTGAGAAATTGTGGACGTTATTTTTCTCTTTTGCTGATTTCTCGTAATAAAAATTGGAATTGATAGGCTGTAAGGAAGAATTTTTTATTTATTATTCTTATTTTTTCACACCTGTAAAGTGACTGTGTTTGGTGCACTTGTGTGGAATCGGAAACACCAAGTGATGTAACTTTATTCACATCTTCTTTTAGTCGTAAAATAAATACAGGTATATCAGCTTCACCACAGTTCGTTCAATATTTTAGGTGCATTGAATTAGAATCCAAGATTACGAACAAGTTGAGATACTCGATAATTCAAAAGAGCTCTGGGTCACGTAGGAAGTATATCCAAGTAATGTACGTAAGAATATCGGCGATGCTCGGGAAAAGATCTCACGCCTCTCGCTTCAAGAGATTTATTCCAGTTACGCGCTTACTATGTGTATATGCCAGGGGGTGAAATAGTGGTTACCCTAACAGGAAATTTAAGATTGCTTCGCGTGTCAAATTTATCTCGAAAAAACATTGTTTCACTTGTATTGGAAATATTCAATACAAAAATATGAGTTCGATAATCATAAAAATAGAAGTTGCCCATGGTGATGAATCATTCAAGTTTCCTTTTTATTGTTTTATCAACAGGATAATTTCATCGAATGTTTCATTTGATTTATAGATTTTGAAATGTTGTTATTTGCAGATATGGAAGACATGGTGATGAGATCATTGTGTGAATTGGTTGGTGTGTGGAAAAGACGAAAGAAAAAGTTGGATGGAGAAAGATATCTAAACTTCGAATTTATGGTGAACGAATGTTTAGAAAGATTCTATGGAATGTGGCGCTAAAGGCCAGAATCAAGGTCGTCTTTGGCTCACGACCGGTTCAGAGAAAACATCCGGAGATCACATGAGGTGAAGATCGAAAATGTCGTTAATGGACCAGCGCTAAATTGTGAGTGTGTTTTTCTCTTCTATTTATTCTTTTAGTAACAAGAAAATTCCAGTTTTCTCATCAGGTCCTTTCCTGTCAATTACGGATAAAATATTTATTGTGAAATTATACTACTCAATGAATTCCCAAATTCTAGAACATTAAGAGTGGAAATGTTTCTCATCGGTTGGGAGGATGGAGAAGTTTCATCACGTGGTGTTTGGATGTGGTGAAAAGTTTTTTTTCTCGTCGAATTTTCGATGTTTTAATTAGGGAAAATATTTATGAAGATAATATTTATATTTATGAGATGAAGATGTTGATTATGGAATTTGGTCAATGATCGACCTGGAATTGAAGCCCCATGAGAGCGGGTGCGCCAGTCAGGCTCATTCGCTCAGTCACGCTCACTCACTTCTGCTGGTTTCAGCGTTCAACTCGGTACTTGGTTGGTTCAGTCGCTTTGCGCGCTTCTCGACGGAAGGTGGCCGCAGACCGTCTGTGTATTTGTAGTAGTACGCGGTGTTTTATCATATGCGCGTGACGCGTGAATTATATTTCAAATCTGCAGAAAGTAAAAATTTGTTCAATTGAAAAAAAAATTTCTCATCGCAAATTCGTGAACATTCATAAGAACTTTTTTTTTTGGACTTCTTTTGTTACATATTTTTTTTTCTTCAGTAATTGAAATGTTTTTTGAAGTGTTTTGAAATTAATACTGTCAGGGTGAGGAAAAGTTTCGTTTCATAAAATCGGTGAGTTGTCAAAGTGATATTTTGAATAATTTTCTCTTCAGATTCATTGAAATGCATCGATTTGTGATTTTTTAATTATTGTGCAATGAAATTGAATAAAAGTCTCTCAGTTGAATTAAATTATTCCTAATTACTCAATATAGGTGAAGAATTAAGTGACTCATACGGAAAGTTGAAGGGGTTGTTGTATTGTTTTAACGGTCAAAATTGTCCATTTATGCAACATCTCACAATTGGTCAGAATATTCCATTGCGTTTGTTGCATAAAGTTATGATTATTTCAAAAGTTTCTACAACTCGGGTGAATCGTGTCGTAGTTCGTGGTTATTCTCACTCCCTCTGCTCTCGCGCTTTCTGCACATTTTCCACTAATTAAGGCGTTCCCCGTGGTCATTTGTACGTTTGGCAAACTCCAGATGTCTGTTTTCCAAACACTTTACATCAACAAGTTCCATTCTTACTTTAATCATCAATAACAAAAAATTCACTATGAAATCAAGCCAATAAAAATTATTCCAATTTAATAAAATTCAAAACAGTGAAAATTTCATTCTCCTACAAGAAACCATTCACTGGTTTCAATTTTATTAATCTCCTCCAACCATATTTTCCACTTTATAAATAAATAGTTACATCGCAGTCTACTTCGATGCGGTGGTTCAAATACTTGCGTGTGGTAACGACCTAACTAGCAAGCATTTGAAGTATCAGTAAACTATACGATAATTGGCTTTAGTAAATAATAACAAGAAAAAAAAGAAAATGCATCGAGAAGCGAATGAATTCATCCACAATTTTTCTTCTCATCTCATTTACGAATGAAAATGTATAATTAAAGGAATTGCGCTGGTACGCTTGCTGAAAGTTCCTCCATTGACGAGAAGAGATGGCATCTCATTATAGACATATCTCCAGTCGTGGTTGCGTCGATCCAAGCATAACCATGTACTTACAGATAAATATATATAAATATATGTGTACATAGATTTGTAGCTACATAAATGATATCTTGAAAGTGGATCGTATGTATAAAACGCGATGCGGCAGAATCAGGATATAATTTCTCCCTTTTTTTCTTTTCGTCGACAGATACCGTAATCTTATCATATTATCTGAAAAAATAAATATAATAAATGAAGGAACAAAAAATGCAATAAAAATATCGTGATAATTCGTGAATTTCTACAAAGAATAAGAATTGAATTTATATTTTAGCAACAATCAACAAATATTATGATTTTTAAGCTGATTAATCAACTAAGTCGTGTGATGTAGATAAAATAAAATTGATTTATATCTCTGTTGATTTGATGGAGATGAGGAAAAAATTTGGCAAGTGAAGTGAGGCGATATTTTAATGAACATTTTGACGTTCGTTAGCTTTGTGATTAGATATGTTCGTTGTTTGTCAAGTGTTGGGAATGCTGACGCAATGGATATAGGTATATATATATA